>CAJVQA010009386.1:0-12124 GCA_910591915.1 Cetraspora pellucida | reverse complement strand
GAAAGTTAGATGTATTAGTTATTTTGCCAATATGCCAATCTGATAATGAAATGTAAAGTGACCATGTGTTTTTCAAGGTAACAAATTGGAATGTAATAAAATTTAATGTATTTAAAAATGAGTTAATAGGTTGGAGTTGAAGATTAGGTCATGTGTACAAAATAGGTTGATCTGATATTTGGTTTGAAAATATTTTAAACTATTTTGAAGTAGGACCTAGTAGGGGTTTGAGAGTTCTAAGATATATATTTTTCTAAGAAAGAAGATTGTAATTATTAGCTATAAGTAATTGTTCTAAGAAAAGAATTTTATTGTTTTTGTGACTTAAAGTTGTTGAGTTGTTAGGAGTTGTAATGAAATTATAAATGTTGTTTATTTGATTAGTATGTTTGTAGGTTGTTAGTTGATTTAGGTAGGTGTTGTTAATAGAGATTTTGTTTTTGTATAGATAATAGAATTGAGATATTATAGTGTAGTTGGTAGATTTCCTATAGTTGGTTAGAATTGTATCCTGAGTTAGAAATAGTTTCTATATTTTAAAAAACCAATCCTTAACCCAGTATATAAAGATTTGGTTTAGAAGTGTGTTAGTAATGAAGCATCTTTTTATATTACTGCTACTAACTTGTAGCATAAGTTTGTTGAGTGTTAGAATATTGAGTAATTGTAAATTGGTAAGTATATCATTGTTTGTATTAGTAGATAGATGTAACATATGTTTAGTACATTTTGTTAAAAAACTTGATAGTTGTTGAAGTTTGTTTTGTAGAGGAAAACTTATTTGATGTAGATATTCAATTGATGATGATAAAATAGTATTAAACAGTCAGAATATTTGTATAGGAAGAAGTTTTTTGTTTTTAATAATATGAATAAACTGGAAGGTTTTGCTAAAAATTTTTTTAAGTGTGGGTTTAGTAAAGTCTTTATTATCTAAAAATATTTCTAGATATCTTATTATTTCATTAGGTTTGTGAGATAAAATTGGTTCATTGTTGAAATTTAAAGATGTTATATTTAAAGTACTATTGAGTAGTATTTTTTTGTTGGTAGGATATAAATAAGGTCTAATTTGAATAGGTTAACTTGAATATTATTTAGTTGGTATAGTTCAGATATGTCATCTAGAATCTCTTGCAGATCATTTTTAGATTTGAATGCCAGACTGTATCATTTATGAAGGCAAGAGATGATATTGTTGTATAAGTTGGTGTAGTTGAAAAAATTGTTTCTAAAAGAAATTGTGATAATATTTTAAGAAGTTTTGAACTGTATTTTGAGTTAATATAACTGAAAATAGGGTTATAATAGATTTTCCAAAGTAATAGAGAGTAGATTTCTTCTTGTTTTATGCCCAAATAAAGTGTGATTGGGTTAGTAAGACCATAGGCTGTAATTGTTGACTTTTCTATCTTGGTATAGATGTTCGATAAAATTAAGTTCAGATTGGGAAATACCAATACATTTGCAAGCATCTAATAAACATTTAATATTGATTTTATCAAAAGCTTTGGACATATCGTGGAAGAGTATCCATAACTTTTTTATTGTTAGTTTTGTAATGTTCTATTGTATTAATTAATATTTGTATAGGAATGTGTGTAGAACTGTTTTTGGTTGCTGCAAAGTTAAGATCATTTAGTAGGTGATGTTGATTAATAATTTGATCAAGGTGTGTGATAAAAATTTTTATAAGACATTTTTTAATAGGTTCAATAAAAGAAATTGGTCTAACTTGATCTAAAGTAAAGTTCTATATAAATTTTTTTGGTATTAAAAAAATGTTGAATGTTTTCCATATTGTTGATATTTGTTGTAATGAAAGGCATTTTGTTAGAAATAGTCAAATAATATTTTGGGCTTTGAAGTTTAGGTATTTTAAATGTTCATAGTTTATTTCTGATAGACTTTCAGCTTTTGGTTTGGAAGGTCATATATGACTTTGTTTAATTCTTCTAAAGTGATTTCTGAAAATAGGTTGTTAAAGAGAGGTTTATTTCTGGATGAGGTTTGTAAAGTTTATAGAATTTTAAGTTTTCTTTTATTGGTATATATAGTAGTTTTTTAAAGTAATCTTGAAAGTAACATTATAAGACTTGTTTTATTTTAGATAGTTAAGTAGTGAGTGTATTGTTGGATAATAGACAGTCTAAGTTAATATAGTTATTTGGTTTTTCAAAAACATTTTAAAAGAAAATTTTTGGGTTTTGATAAAAGTTAATATTTCTTTTTTCCAGTTTGTTTTGAATTTCTTTTAGAGTATTTTCTTGTTTTTCTTTATGGATTTGTATTTTAAGAGCTTTTATTTCTGTAGTAAGTAGGTTTGGTAATGTAGTAGAGTCTGGGTCATTAGTGGTTTGTATTGAGTGTAATACTGGTAGTAAGGTGTTTTGTAAATATTTTTTGATGTATAGGTTGTATGTTTGTAAGAAGTTAGGTTTATTAAAAGATGATTTGAGTAAGATTGCCTGTTTTACTTGTTTATATAGTGGTGAAAGAGAAGGTAGTTGTTGTTTATTGTGGTATAAGTTAATTTTAATTCTTTTAAATAGAATGTGTTTTTGGGCTATTTTAGTTAGAGTCTTGTTGATTTTATTTTAGGTATTGTTAAGTTCTAAGCTATAAGTAATGTTGGTAATGACTGTAAGGAGTTGTTGAAGGTTTTGTTCAGTATGACTTTAGTAGTTTTTGATTTGTTCATCTTGTATAAGTTTCCATTAATAAATAGTTCTTGATTAGAGTTGTTATATATTAATTTTAGAAATATTGATTGTAAGTTTGAGTGATACTATTGAGTAATCAGTTGTAGTAAATAGATTCAATAAAATGTCAGCATAGTCTAAAAGTGTAATATGAATATTAGTCCATATTTGGTCAATTCTACTATAACTGTTATTATGTATATAGAAGAATGTGAAAGTTAATAAGAAGAAGAGTCTGTAGGTGTCATAAAATTGGAGAGATTTGACTATTCTTAGAAGAGAATGTTCAGATGTAGTTGAGCTTTTCTGTGGTAGTCTATTTAGTTTGGAATTTGGGACTTCATTTAGATCTTCCATTAAAATTATTTTGTCATTAGTTTTATTAAAGATAGGAATAAGGTATTGAAGAATATCTTTTCATATTTGTTTTTTTTCTTGAGTTGGAAAGTAAAGTTGAATTAGTTTAATATAAAGATTTTTGAAAAATATGTCAATTTCTAGAAGAAATATTTGTATGTCTGTATTTTTTCAATATGCTTTGCAAGTGATTTTGAATTAATATTCCTATACCATCTTGGTGAGCATTACTTGGTGTCCAAAATCATTTGTAATTTAAAAGTTTTTTCAAAAGTATTGAGAACTTTGCTTCTTTGGTAAATAGATGTGTTTCTGAAATTCCAAAAATATCAATTTGATTTTCTGAAATAAAATCAATTAGACTTAGTTGTTTGAAGTTATCAAGAAGATCATTAATATTTAGTGAGTATATTTTGATTGATTTTGTAATATTTGAATTTTCAAAGCTAAGATGTTGTTGTTTATATGTGTTATAATAGAGGAGGGTTTAGAAGATATTGGTGTTGTAGATAAAAGAAAGTTTTGACATTTTGAGAGAGAAGGTATTTTGAATCTTGTTAAAGTGTAATCTATTTTAAATAGAATATTTTGAAAGTTTGTAAGATTTTCAAAAGAAATGTTAGTGAAGTTGAATAGGGGATTAGTTTCTTGTAGAAGGTGAATATGTGCTTCTTCAAATATATTGTTTTTAGATGTTTTAATAAAAATTTTTATATATTGTTCTGAATAGTATTTTGGGTATTCATTTTGAATAAATTTTAGAAATGTGTATATTGATTGTAGTAAAGATAAGAGTTATAGGTTATAAAAAGAAAGGAATTTGTTGAAACATGTTAAGGGATTATATATTTTTGAAAGGTCTGGAATTTGGGTAAAGGTTTCTCCTTTAATAGTTTTGATAATTAGTGAGTTGATAGTATCATTTGGATTTTCTGTTGATGATTTATAATCAATATTAGTAGTTTTAAAGTTTGTTGAAGTGTTGATAAAAATGCTAAATATTTGTGATTTTTGAGAAGTGGATATAAAAAATTTTTTTAGAGGAGAATTCTCAGAAGGATGTGATGAGTTGTTATTTGAAAAGTTGGATTTTTCTTCTATAGATGCACTTGCCATATACTCAGTTTTTACAGTTGTAGAGGATACCATAGTCTGCTTTATACATTGGGTCTAACTATCATTAACTTGGTCCTTTGTATAAATAAGCTTTCTTGCCTACCTACTTACATCATTTTCTTTCAAAACTAATACACTTTTAGTGATAGACATCATTATTTTGAAAGTAACAGCTGTATTAATGTTATCTATAGAAGGATTTATTAAAAAATGAACTAAAGATAGCAGTTAAAGATAGGAAAAAAGTGTCATCATATATAGAAGGAATTTAAATATCATAATATTTAATGATAAATTTTTCTGTTTCTAAAAGATATTTTTGATCATAATTGAATTGAATTTATATAATAGAGAATTTAGGTTAGTTTTGAGTATGAAAATAAAGAATTATGTGTTCTAAGATATGTGGATTAATAGTGGATAAAATGATTTTTCTAAACCTTGATTAAGTTCAAGACCAGTAATACTGTCATTTATAGCTGCAATATTTAAGTAAGTTTTGAGATAAGAATAAAGATAGAATCTAGTACATTTAGTATTGGTTTTTGTAGTATTAATTTTTGTAAACTTTTGGTCTGCTTTAATTATAAGTTCATTTAGTATATGAAGTAAAATAGTTTTTTTGAAAGTTGTTATATATTGTGGATCTGATAGAAAAATTGAGTAGTCAGAAGTAAAGGATATTGTTTTAGGAGTAGTATTTTCTTTTATGAGTGCCAGAAAGGTTTCAAAGGATTTGTTAAAGAAGTAAGTAGAAATGTTTTTAAAATTGTGTTCTGTATCTTTTGGTAGAAGTTTACAGTCTTTGTCTTTATATATATGAATATGAAAAAGTACTACTTTGGTAGTTAGAAAAGAGCAGTTTTGAAGAGAGGTAAATTCTTTAATTTAGAAGTCTAAAGATAAGAATTTTTTGCATTTTTTAGCAAGTGTGATTTCAATTTGATATTTAATATAGTTTTAAACTTTGTCTTTATTAATTTTAGTAAATTGTTTTTGGTAAGCTTTAAAAAAGTCTGCATACTATGTGTTAAAAGTATAAATATATAGTTTAAGTAATGGAATTTGAAAAGTATTAGTAAATTTAAATTTAGGAATATTAAGAGTAACAGTAATTGTAAATTGGATATTGTTATGATACTGAATAAAGGTTTTAAGCATCATATTCAAAATTATATTTTATTGAATGTCTAAGAGGATAAAGCTCTAACTTTTTAATAAATTTTTAATAATAAATTGTTTAGTATTTGTTATAAAAGAATAGATGTAATCAAGCAAAGTTGATTGCTACTTTATATCAATCAGAAATTGAATAAGATGTAATTGAGTAATGAGAACAGAAGATATATAAATAATCAAGTTTTGTAAAAAGTAGTTCTATAAATTTAATAAGTAGGTTTTTAAGTATTGAAATATAGGCATATTGAGAAATATTAAGTTAAAAAGAAAGTAATGAATTAGATTGGCAAAGAAAGTCAATAAGAAATTCTGATCTTTCTGCTAATATAGATTTAATTAAATAATAAAAACTTTGTTTTTGAGAGGGTTTTTGATTTGGAGTTGATTGAGTATTATTTAGAATAGATAGGATTGGTTAGTCTAGAGTAAATTTGCAAAGATAAATTTTAGAGAAATTAAAAAGTTGTTGAGCAAGTGTTGTATTTAGTTTTGTATTTTGTTTCATGTTTTTAGTAATAGGGTAATTAAGAAACCAGTCTAAATCTTTAAAAGTATCTATGGTTTGGTTTAGTATATTTTTTGGTTGCTATTGTTTTTGTTTTGATTTAGGTTTTTGTTTAATTATTTTGTCTCTAAGAGCAAGTTTTTGAAGAAGTTTAATTTTTTTTCTTTAGTAAGTTTGAAAAAATAATAAAAGTGAAAAATAGAATATTGTTCTTTAGTAAGTTCTTTGGTTTGAGAAAGAAGTTTAAGTTTAGTGTATTGAAAACTATTAACACAGTCTTGATGATATAAGAAATCTTTAAAAATTATAACTTGAGAATAGTCAGGTACATAATTGAGTTTTAAATAAGAATACAAAAAATATCTTTCTTTTATATAAGGTGCATGAGTGATAGTGTTGAGAGTATGGAATAATTGCTATAGGTGATAGATCTGTATAAAATGAAAATGTAAAATTTGAGATATTGATTGAAGACTTTGTTGTTATTTAGTAATAGGTGATTTAGATAGTTTGTTGACAATATTGTTAAATCAGTTTTTAGAGATAACAGTAGTTGAAGAGATATCCATTGCAATTAATTTGGAAGTTTGTTGAAAAGGTGTAGTATAAATAATTTTGTAATATTTAGAGGTGAAATTTGTATGAAATTTGTCACAAAGATAAGTGAACAAGGTAGCTTGAATTGGCATTTGAAAGTAATATAGTTGCTTATTAGTTTTATATTTTGTAGGTTTGACATCTTTGGGCAAGATGCATAAAATGAATAAATTAGATTCTTTGGTACTGTGATGACGGAAATTGTGATACCGGATATCATGTCTGATCATGTGAAAAATGCACGAAATGCAATAAATGCAATAAGTGCAATAAATGTAATAAGTGTAATAAGTGACATTTAAGATCGGAAAAGGTATTTTGGATCCGAAGGGGTAGAAAAGAAATAAAGGGAGGAAATAACGGATATTAAATAAATACATGTAAATGAGTTTAATTAGTTTTAAGAGATAAGTTGCATTTGTAAGCGATGAATTTTATATTATAAATAAAGGCCAAAATGGCCCTAAGGGATGATATGTCTCGTTTGCTTTAGTAATGAACAAGTCCCAATACATTGTAATCGTCCATAATAAAACCCTAACACTAATTACTGTTATAAATCCTGTAAACCCCAATAACCATCATTGTTCATTCAAGCCCTTGTACATGTGACTTACCATACTTGTATTCATTAATCTGAAGTAACCGAAAGCCTTTCTCACCCACAAGCCAAATCTAACACCCTCTTTCGAAAAGGTTACTTGTTGTACATCATACGAGGTTTAGAATTTTGGAGTGACAGAGTCGCAAACTTCCGAACCCAACAGTACCAATATCAAAGCAATTAAGATATTTGTTATAATAATAGTCTATATTATTAGAATCAGGTTCATCTGTGATTAAGGTAGACATTCTGGTTTGTTATTTTTATGAGAATATTAAAGAGAATGATGATAGCTTCAAAAGAAAGTAATTTTTAGTTCATGTAATGTTACACTCTCTGTATTACTTTTTTGTAGCTAGTGTAATAATGACTGGTATGGTTTGAAGTATAGTATAGCTTGTGTAACTTCTGCTAAAAATAGTATAAAGTATGCACAAGGTTGTGTAATTTTAAAATTAATACAAATTTGTAATTATTTGTTTTATGTAAATTAATTAAAGATTTAAAAAGAAATTGTTATAAAATAATTATCAATTGATTAAACTAATGATTTGTGGTATTTTAAAACGTGTTTGGTGTCCAGATTTGAAAGGGGTAAAGAGAAAAGAACTAAATTTTAAAAAAAATTTAAAAATTTTTAAAAAATATAGTTACTTAAAGTTTTTTGCTTATAAAATAGTCAATTTTTGACCATTTTTGATAAAACTTATATCAAATTGAATCCTGAAATGAGCTGGGCAACTTTGTCTTAAAAGACAAAACAAGATTCCTAGGCTAAATTTAAGTATAAGTGCTTTGAAGTTATTTTAGAATAAAGTTAGATAATTTATTTAATATTTGAGCTAGTGATTTAAAATTTTGTAAATATATATAAATTTAAGTAGTAAACAGTTTAATATAGTTTTTAAAAATATTTAATTATAGTTTATTAAAAAAAATAAAAATTTTCTTTGCAGAATTTTGGTACAAGTGATCATTAGGAAGAATTAGCAATTTGTGTTCTGACTTGCAAAATAATAAAACTTTGGACAATAGAAACTTATTTAATTTAAAAAACCAACTTGTTAGTATTCAAAATATTGTTAATAATAATCCACTACCTTCTAATATTGGAAGAATTTCACATAAAATAGCATCTAGTTTTTTAGGATTTATATTCTAACAATGAAAAACATAGACATTAATATATTCAACAATAGTTTTAAAAGATATTTTACCAATTTATAATCAAAAAATATGGGCATATTTTGCAAATGCTGTATCAATTATATCTCAATAAATTATTACATTTAAAGAAATTAATCATAGACATAGTTTATTTCTAAAAGAATTTCAAAAATTATATAGTTCTAATATGATAACACCTAATATACATTATCATTTACATTTAAAAAATAATATATTAAATTATAGTTCTTAGTATAGTTACTGGTACTATTTTTATGAAAGATTAAATAGACAAATAGCAAGTTTTTATACTTCTAGAAGAACTGTTGAATTTGATATGCTTAATTATATAAATCAACAAATTGAAATTTATAAACTTTAAATCAAATAAAACTAACATTAATATTTAATGTACAAGCTTTTTTAGATTATTTACAGAATGAATAATTGGCAAAAAAAATATTAGCAATATATAATTATACAATTTCAAAAATTATAGAATTTTAATATTCTATTATTAATATTAATTTTTATGCTACTGGATCAGAAGAATATCTTGGAAAATTAATTAAATCTTTTTCTGAAGCATATTTGACTAATGAAAATTTAAATTTATTAGTTAATTATTATACTGAAATCTATACTAATGATAATCTTAGCTTTTATGCTAAAGGGCAATCATCTGATAATTCTGAATTATATTTAGTTTCAAAAAAAATTATAAAAGCTAGTGCTTTGGAATTATGTAGTAAATATTTTGGATCTAATCTTATATGTTCAGATTTAAATACATACTTTTTAGTATTATTTAAAAATAAAAATAAACAAGTAATTCATTAGCCAGAAAAAATTAATTATTTTTTATAACATACTATGCTACTTCTATCTAAATATAGTAAAAATAATACAAATAATAATAATAATTTTGTTTCTATTACTCATACACTTTGTTTTGTAGATTGGTTTAAACAATCATCTATAAAACAAAAAAATCATTTTTTATTACTTAATGATTTAGAATTAAAAGATAAACTTCTACTTGCTGAAATTTGGGAATCAAATTTTCAAACTAGATCATATGAAAATTTTTTTCCTATTCAAAAAATATTATGTAAATTTGTTAAAGAAAATTATAAATTAAATAATCAATTTAAATTAGTTATATTATCTTTAAACAATAAAATAGCTTTTTAAAATAAAAATAAATTACTTAAAGTAATATTTTTTATATAATTTATTATATATATTTTAAAATAAAAATTTTATAATTATACATATTATAGATTTATATAAATATTAATAATTAATTTGCAAGTTTATATAATATGTTTAATTAAAACAATTTATAAATAAAAAATTAAATACTTGCATATAATTAAAATAAAATTTTGCAATATGTTTTTTGATTAAAAGTTAAAAAATAAGTTTATAATCTAAGAGTGTGGCTACCTAGTGAAGTGGTCAGATTGTCAATCCTCAAGTGGTAGGTTGGGTGTTCAAATCCTATTAATAGCAAAAATTTGGATAATTATCTATGTAATATTTGTATTATAACAACTGTTATTAATGATTGGGTTAGGATATCTGTAATGGCGATCACACTAGCATGACTAATAGGTCATGATGCATTCTTGTAACAGATCAAATAACATTGTCCTTTGGGACAAAGTTGTGGTTGCATGAAGGAATGTAAACTGGCAATAGGCAGTGCAAACACTCGATAAGTTCTTGTGACTGTAAATCTGTTGAAATTAGGTAACAAGAAATCCATTTGGGAAGACCCAAGTAGAAAGGTAGCCAGATCTTTGATGGCCCTACTGTAAAGGCTAGCCTTATGAAACAGATATCAAGGTCAAAGTAGCCAAATAGGCAAAAACCTCTAGGTGGAAGGTATTACCAACAAGGCCACCAGATTGAGCCAGAGAAAAAGGATATCAGGCCAATCTAATATACCAATAGACCAGTTGTAAATCCTATCAGGCTATCTGCATTAGGAGTTTGGTGAACTGGCAGGGGTATACTAAAGTATTTTGGATATGCTGTAAAGTAGATGCTGGGGTTTGTGTGAACTCTACAAGGGCATAGCAGTTTAATGGTCAGCTCTGAGCACAAGTGTTAGTTCTGCTGTAGCAATACTTAGATCAGCTGTAAAAATGGGTACAGAAGGCTCTGAGAGGTTTATCTCGAAGATAAATTAGTCCTAATGTTGAGGATGATAATCTGGTACATCTGAAATGAACAGTGATGTTAACACAGATTACAGTTTAGAGGGTTTAAAGTAGAACACCCAAGCAGGAGTGTTAGGTATGGCAATTGGTAGAGAACCTTTAGATGGACACCTTAAATAGGTAATATAGAAAAGTTACATATGTAGCCAATTGTATGCTCTCCTGTAGTAGTTTATTGAACCACAATACTGATAAGTGATTAATAAAAGTTAATAAACCAAAGAGGTTACCTTAATAAAAAAAAAAAAGTTTATAATCTATATACAAATAAAAATTTTTTTAAAATAATAGTATATTGCTTAAAACTAATTGAAAATATTTTGTTTTACTAAAGTTTGTTTAGTATTATTATGTGAGTTTATTTGTTTATTTTATAATACTAATTATTTAATTGTATAATAATTAATTATTTATATATTAATTAAAAAATAATTATATATTTTAAAATAATATTTTATATTTTTACTAGATGATATATTCAAAAAGTCAAATTAAGACTCTTTCTGACAATCATCTGGACCAAACTTTCCAAAACACTGAACTACAGAAAAATGATATAGTTAATATATTAAACTTTATAGAAACTTCTCTAGAACACTAGGCATGCATAGTGGGCATTGAAATAAAGTTAAAAAAGAAGCTACCACTTTGTGATAATGGTTTAAAAGAGCTCTGGAACAATAAAAGAAGTGGTTGGTGAAAGCTAAAAGTCATACATAAAGTAAACAATAGTGTTAGATATATTAGTTCTATACAACTGTAAAATCTATAAGAAACTCCCAAAAGGATTAAGCATTCACAAAAGCTATAGTTTGGTTCATCTTATGCCTTTCTTTTTTTTGAGAAAAATTTTGTAAAAAGTAGGCAATTCAGTTTACCTCTTCCAAAAGATTAATATGTAAAACACCAAAACAGTCAGCAGTATTTATTTCCTAATCTTGATTATGTAAACAATACAGCAATACAAATATGACTTATACACATGTCTCAAACTGCTGAAACTTTGTGAAATACTGTCTCCAGACTAACCAGTACCTCATGCCAACTCTCTACATCCAAGTCGAAGTTTTATCCTATATAGTTTTTTGCTAAATATTCTAGTAGATAGAAAAATTGTAAAGTTATTTCTATTTAGTATAGTTTATAATTTTTAAAAGCCCGACACAGGCTTATAATTGTGACCATCTGATAGTTATATAGCGAGAGTTGCACATATCATTTCTTTTTTTATTTCTCTCTTTTCCTCCTTTTATTTTTTGCATTTGTATCTTTTATTGTCTACCTCTATATCTTTGTGTTTTTTTTATATAATAAGTTTTTTTTGTTTTTTTCACTTCTTTATAAGAAGATGTTATCAGATTGGTAATATCCTATTGTAAAGCAGTAGTCGGATGCACTCTCAGATCCCCTTTTTTCTTAGGAAATTAGGCAACTAGTTCAGGCATAGTACTTGTAAGTGCTTATAGAAGTAACTGCGGGATGTCAACTCAATATTTTAAGCTTAAAAATGTTCATATAAAAAACATAATGTCTTAATAAAGAGCAATCAGCAAGACTGCAAAGTCAAGAAAAAAAAAAAAAAAAAAAAAAACTAGATGATATATTAAAAATATTTAATTAAAATATTAAAATATTTTTATAATTATTACAATATATTTTTATATAATAT
>CAJVQA010009385.1:0-12125 GCA_910591915.1 Cetraspora pellucida | reverse complement strand
GATTACAGATGCCCAAAACCCAACCGATCGGTAGAGACAGTTACCGTGACACAGATATAATTTCCAAAATTCGTCGTTCATGGGAATTGAACCTTAGACCTGCCACTTGGGGGTTGACAACCTATCCACTTCACTAGGTCACCACACCCCTGTTTTGTTATTAGTATTAATAAAAAAAATATATATTATATATATATCTAAATAATTATTAATAATACATTATATAATTTTAAATTATATAATTCATATAATAATTGTGATATAAATTAAACCAAAATATAAAAAAACAAAAAATAAATAAATAAAAAAATGCTAAAAATAAAAAATAAAAATAAAATAAAAAAATAAAATTAAAAAAATTAAAATTAATAAAAAAATAAAATTAATAAAACAATAAAATTAATAAAACAATAAAATTAAAAATAATAAAAATAAAAAAAAATAAAAAAATAATAAAAAAAAAAAAAAATAAAAAAAAAAAAAAAAAAAAAAAATAATAAAAAAAATAAAATAAAAAAAAAATAAAATAATAAAATAATAAAATAAAAAAAATTAAAAAATAATAAAAATTAAAAATAAAAAATAATAAAAATTAAAAAATTAAAAAATAAAAAAATAATATAAAAAATTTAAAAAAAATAAAAAAATAAAAAAATAAAAAAATAAAATTAAAAATATAAAAATTAAATTAAAAAATTAATAAAAAAATAAAAAAATATAGGCATTAGTTTATAGTGATTTGTTATCATGGCAATCTTTATAATCAACCAATCAAATTATATAAAAAAATTATCAAAACAATAATTGAAATTTTAAATTTTTTTAAATCTTTTTTTAATTATATTTTAATATTTAAATTCTACAAATCTTTATAATTTAACTAAAAAAATTTTTATTAAATTTAATGAAATAGTTATTAAGATATATTTAATTAAAATTTTCTAAATTTTCAAAATAATTTAAAAAAAAATCTTAAATCAAAATTTTTAACAAAACTTTGATCAAATATATCTCAGCAATTATTTGATTAAATTCGATGAAATTTTTTTATTTGTATTTTACAAATATGTAGAATTCAAATAAAAAAAATTATCAAATTTTATCAAGTAGTTATTGAAATATTATCAAAAGAAGTTAATTTTTTAAATTTTAAAACATCTATTATATTATATTTGTATTAAAATTTTTATTACAATTTTGATCAAAAATATCTCAATAAGTATTTAATCAAATTTAATAAAATTTTTTTATTTAAATTTTACAGATCTGTAGAATTCAGATAAAAAATTTTATTGAATTTGATTAAATGATTATTAAGATACCTTTGATCAAATTATTTTTCAAAATTTAAAATATCTATTATAAAAAAATTATATCAAAATTTTCATCACAACTTTGATTAAAAATATCTTGACAATAACTTGATCAAATTTGATAAAAATTTTTTTATTTGAATTCTATAGATTTATAGAATTCAAATAAACAATTTTCATTAAATTTGATCAAGTAGTGCTGAGATATTTTTGATTAAAATTATTTTTTCAAATTTTAAAATATTTATTATATAACACTTGTATCAAAATTGTTAATAAAACTTTAATCAAAGATATCTTAGCAACTACTTAATCAAATTTGATAAAATTTTTTTATTTGAATTTTATAGATTTATAAAAGTCAGATAAAAAAAAAGTCATTAAATTTTATCAAATAGTTGTTGAAATATCTTCAATTAAAGTTATTTTCAAATTTTAAACCTTCTATTATATAATACTTATAATAAAATTTTTATCACAACTTTGATCAAGGATATCTCAGCAGCTACTTAATCAAATTTGATGAAAATTTTTTATTTGAATTCTATAGATTTGTAGAATTTATATAAAAAAATTTCATTAAATTTGATCAAATGATTACTAAGATACCTTTAATTAAATTTTTTCTAAATTTTAAAACATCTGTTACAAAAAATTGTATTAAAGTTTTATTATAACTTTGATCAAAGATATCTCAACAATGACTTGATCAAATTTGATGAAAATTTTTTATTTGAATTCTGCAGATCTATAGAATTCAAATAAAAAAATTTTCATCCAATTTGATCAAGTCATTATCAAAATATCTTCAATCAAAGTTGTGATAAAAATTTGATACAGTTTTTTATAATAAATGTTTTAAAATTTAAAAAAAACTTTAATCAAAAATATCTCAGTAACCACTTGATCAAATTTGATAAAATTTTTTTTTATTTGAATTCTACAGATCTATTGAATATAAATAAAAAAAAATTATAGAATTTGAATATGTAGTTGTTAAAATATTATTAAAAAAAGTATTAAAAATTTTTTATATTAATTCAATATAATAAATATTTAAAATCTTATAAAATGTTAATCAAAAAAATATTTTAAGTCTATTTTTTTATAATAACTTTTATTATATATGATAATTTTATAAAAAAAATAAAATATTTGTATTAAATATAGGTATATAAACTAAAAAAAAAAATTTAAAAAAAATTTTTGAGAAGCAAAATTGATGATCATTGATCTTAAATTTGATTAGTTAATTATTTAGGGTTGTCATAGAGATAAGTTACCATGAAGATAGGTTACTAATATATTTTTACCAAAAAATATAATTAAAAAATTAAAAAATTAAAATTATAATAATAAAAAAATATACAAAATAAAATATAATATTAAAAAATAAAAATAAAAAATAAAAAATAAATAAAAATACAAAAAATAAAATATAAAAAATATATAAAAAATTTTAAAAAACAAAATTATAAAAAAAATACTAAAAATTTATAATAAAAAATATATTAAATTAAAAAAAACTAAACAAAAAATACAAAAAAATAACAAAAAACTCTAAGATAGATAGCATTGTTACAAAGTAAATTTTTAGTATAACATAGTATATTATAATTATTAGTAGTTGTTATATATTTATTATTGTATTTTATATTATATTTATTATTAATTATTAGCATAATTATATTATAATATATAGTAGTTAGATAATAGGATCTTAATTGGCTATTAAAAGTGTGATACAAATATATAACAGTAAGTAATATCTATGATGTCACTATTGTCTTACAAACTCCAAGTACTTTTACATAAGTTTCATGTATCTTAGTACAATTTACTGTGCCAAATAACATAGTACAAGAATCCCAAATATCCTTTCTACAATTCTCAAGTATCTCTGCATAATCCCAAGTATCTTAATACAATCCCCAGATGTCTCTGCACAATCTCAAGTGTTCTTGTACAAACTCAAGTACCTTGATACATGCCTTAAGTGTTTCAAGTACAAATGACAAATACATATAAATATTGTCTAAACTATCTCTATACAAACTCTATTTGCCTCTGCACAATCCCTATTACCCTAAGTATAGTATTAAGAGATATCACTTAAACCACCACTACCTCTACTAGGTAAAAAGATATATAAAGAATATCTTTTCTCTTTCCTTATCAATTCTAAGTTTTTATACTTTAACTCAGACATAATGACCTTTTAATTATAAAGTGTAATATTTCTCCTCTAGGGTAATTCATATAGGCAAGATTGTTACTATGTGTTTATTTAATAAAAGTTAATCTATATACTGTTACTATCTTGAACTATTTGCTTACTATTGTGTAGTAAAGTAAACTACTACACCTCTACCCTATATATATTTGCAATAATTAATTACTATACCAGATGATTTTATTAATTAGTTGTATTGTATCAAGAAGGCTACAACCCTGTAACAGCATAACAGTTATACTTCAAGGTTACAAATCATAAGCTTACTAATTCAAATTCTAGTAATAAAAATTGTAAAAAGATATTTTCAAAATAGTAAATTACAATATCATAAAACCAGGAACCCAGAATGTCTAATAGATAGACTTATTTCTGAAAATGACAAGTAACTTGTAGTTAAGAAGCCACATAATGATGAATCTGAGTTAAAGCCTGTTTTGGAATAACTAAAGTTATAAAACATAATATGAAACTGAAAGTCTAACAATAAAAGATATTACATGAACTTATAACAACAACTAGTTTTTGATAAAGCCTAACAAAGACTTCTGATATTGGCAGAAATCAGTATGATAGTTACTTCTAAAAAGTTTAAAAGTACAAATTGAGAAAGATTGAGATCAAGTAACTAGAAGTATATTGAGAATATTAGTTTAAAAAATGCAATGAATATGTTAAAAGATTTTGGTTAGACTGGTTAAAGAAAAAAAAACAATAGAACAAATATAACAAAAAAAGAATAAAAGTTTATAAAACAAAAAAAATATAAAAAATATAAAAAAGGGTGTAGTAACCTAATGAAGTGGTCAGGTTATCAACCTTTAAGTAGTAGTTTCAGAATTCAAATCTCATTGTTAATAAAAAATTTAAAAATTCTTTTTATATTATGATTAACTGTCTTTCACAATTAGTTGGAATAAGATATCTGTTACCTATATCACATTAGTATGACTGGTAGGTCACATATCATTTGTATAACAGTTATGTGACATTATCTTTTGAAATAAGGTCTGTAGTTATATAAAAGAATAAAACTAATACCAGATGGTGCAAACCTATAATAAGTCTTTATGATTATATAAATCATAAAAACCAAATAAAGAAAAACAGAAGTCTATTTAAAAGACCTGAGTAGAGAGATAACCTGAACTTTTAATAATGCTATTATAAAGACTAGATCTATAAAATAGAGCTAGAATTTGTAAAACCAAACAAGTGTGCTAGTTTTTGAGAAAAAATTAGATAAACCAATCAGGCTACTAAAATTTTCAGATTTCAAAAGAAAAGAATATATAATAACAAACATATAAACTAGAAATATGATTATGGCCTATTTTCTTGATCTATCTGAAATGACAGCTTGATGAAACTTGAATTAAATACCAAAATAGTAAAGATATATTGTGAAGCCAGTACCAAGATTAGGGTAAATTCTACAAGAGCATAGCAGTTTAATAATATGCCTTAATTGTCAGTATTAGTCTTAGCTATAGCAATACTGTGTTAGTTATAAAAATGAGATACAGAAGATTCTAGAAGATTTAGTATAAGGTCAATAGTTTTAAAAACTATTTTAAAGACTTAGTGGCCATGACATATTTTTATTAATATCAGTTGGAATTATTAGTAGATAGAGGTAAGTAAGTAAATATAAAAACTAGAATAGTTAAATAGAGAACCTACAAGCAGGTTTTAGGTATAGCAGCTATTTTAGAACCTTTGGGCAGACTACTTAAATTAAATAATAACTAAAGTTATACAAGTAACTAGTTGTACACTCTTTTTATAGTTGCTTTCTGTAGTTGTAATACAACTATTAGCCAAATATACTATCAATAAAAGTATAAGTTGCAAGTACTCACCTTAATATTTAAAAAAAATATATATATATAAAACAAAAATATAAACCAAAACTATAAATCAAAAAATAAAAACTAAAAAAATATAAACTAATAATAATAATTCAAAAATATAAAACACAAAATAAAATAAGTATAGGTATTATAATGCACTTAATTTTTATAGCCAATTATATATAATTCAGTAATTAGAATTAGATGATTTTTATACTAATCGATTTATCTTAATTAGATGAATCTAATAATATAAAAATTATTAAATTCTGATTACTGGATTATGAGTATATTCATTTAAAAAAAATATTAAAAAATAATAATAAATAGTATAATATAGATATTATAGTACATATAAATTTTACAATTAATAATTTGTAATCTAGTGATCAGAATCGAATAATTTTTATACTATTAAATTTATCTTATTAATACAAATTGATTGGTACAAAAATTATCCAATTTTAATCACTAGATTATAAGATATCTTTATTTAACTAAAGAATCTAGATTTATAATTGTCTTCTTATAAGAAATTATTATAATATATAAAAAGTGATCTTTTATACTAAGTAAATCTATCTTAGTATACTATATATAAAGTTGTTCATAATGCAAAGGTTTATATAATATAAAATTTTGGTAAATTTTAAATAACTTTTTATTAATACACATTCATTTTATATATTTTTGCACTATAATTATATTATTGATGCAAAAATGTATAAAAAAAGTATATTAATAAAAAGTTATCTAAAATTTATCAAAATTTTATATTATATAAAACTTTATATTACAAACAACTTTACTTAATGCACTAAAATTAATTTACTTAGTAAAAAAGGTTACTTTTTGCATATTATAATGATTTATTATAAAAAGACTAAATTATAAATCTGGTTTCTTTAGTTAAAAAAAATATTTCATAATCCAATAATTAAAATGAGATGATTTTTATACCAATCAATTTATATTAATAAGACAAATCTAATGATATAAAAATTATCTAATTTTGATTATTGGATCATAAGATATTACAACTGTGCTATAATAGGTATTGTGCTATAATACCCATACTTATCTTATATAAAAAAATAAAAAAAATAATAATAAATATAATAAAAAAACAATAAAATAAAATTTATAAAACAAAAAAATCCAAATTAAAATAAAATAGCAAAAATATATAAAAAAATAATAATAAATTACAAACAAAAATACAAATTAAAAATTAAAAAAAAATATAAATTAAAAAACATATAAAAAACTAATTAAAAAAATATAAATAAAAAAATACAAATCAAAAATATAAACTAAAAAAAAACAAAAAAATTACAAATTAAAAAAAATATAAAATAAAATAAAATAAAATATATAAAAAAATAAAAAATAAACTATTAAAAATATAAACCAAAAAATATTAATAAAAAAATAATTTAGAAAAACAAACTAAAATAATAAATAAAAAAAAATAGAAATAACAATTAAAACAAAAAATAAAAAAAAATTTAAGTAAAAAAAAAACTATATTAGCAAAAGATAAAAAAAAAAAAGAAGGTAAGAAAAAAAAAAGCAAATTGAAAAAAAAACAAAAAAACAATGTTAAAACTTATTGTAAAAAAAAGACCCTTTTATTATAAACTTTAAATAGTTAAATAAACAGCTTATTTCTATTTAAAGTAATATAACAGATTGCATTTAGATATTATTAGAGTAACTAAAAAATACTAGATTTGGTTATTAGAAATATTTATATAATTAAAAATATAATTTTAAAATTTTAATAAAGTACTAACATAATTGCTAAAAAAAAAAAAAGAATATAGGTCCTATAGCTTAGTGGTTAAGCTCCTATATCTTCCATAGTCAAGGTCAATAGTTCAAGTCTGGCTAGAGGCAAAATTGAAAAATTTTAGCTTCTGTAACCTAATAAGAAGCCTGTAATTGCATGTGAAACCCTATAGTTAAGTTCAAGTGCAGTACAATGATGGAAATAGGAATTCTCAAAAGGAGACCTAATCATAAAGTACAAGCACTATATATAACAAGCAATTGTTACAGAAGGTTATGGTTATAGAAAGATTATGCATGTAAGTTCTTTAGGCTAGGGCAGCACCAACATTCTTATATCTTCTAATATAGGCAGTACCAACATTCCTGCACCTAACTTGTGGGATACTTGCTTGAAAGGATAATCAATAGATTGTGCAAATAAGTCTTAATTAGGATTTAAGAAAAGGATTTGATTAGAAGAGTATTCTGAAAGTAACCAAGACTGGAATAGTGAGAAAAGCAGTGAACATGAGGATGAACTGTGATAAAGGATTGGTCTAACCAAAAATTGAAAACACCTCTGGCACAGCTGAATAATCTAATTATAGAAGAGAAAAATCTTGAAAGTTGGTATATAACTTTTTTGTACAATTTAAAAGTACCAAATTAGGTTCTTAGTCATACCTATATAGAAGTCTTTGATGAACAAGACTGAGATCAACCAACCAATGTAAGATAAGATCTGCAAGATAGTATGGCATCACTAGAATCAGTATAACTCTCTGGAGCATAACTAGAATTGTCCTGCAAGTATTATCAAATAAGCTAGGAGCTTGCAATATATGGTAATATGGTATCATTAGAGTCAGAGGAACTCTCTAGATATAATCAGAATTGTTTTGTTTGTAAGCATAACAAGTCTTAGTCCCTATCATAGAAGAGAGCATCATATTAGAGATTAAATGCAGCATCAAGTTACTGTATAATGTTAAGACCTGGGGCATCTGCAGAAATAGCAGCAGCAGACCTGGCTTAAGATACAGATTGATTAAAAAGACCAATGGCAGCAGCAGATCTGGCTTAAGATACAGGTTCTTTGCAAATCCTAAACCATTGTCAGAACACTTTAGAGAAATCAATAACAGGCATACCAAAGATAGGAAGATCATAAGAATCAAATATACCTAAGTAGGACCAATTTGGAAGTGATATAGTAACAAAAAGGTAAGAAATATGGGGAACAAGGTAATACTAGATATAGTTAGATTAAGAGGCAGAAGAAACAAGACTAGGTAAAACATGTGAGTAGGACATATAAGTATGATTTACAGAAAACAGTACTCCTGGCATTTGGGATATCATATTAAGTTTGGTAGGTATCCTTGTCTGTGTAGCAGTTTAATAATATGTCCTGACTGCAAGTGATTATTAAGATAACTGCGTGCAGACATGCAGTGAATATGCACTCAGGTGCCATATGAGTAACCAAGTGAAGTCAATAGTGTAAAATTAGATAATATATAGTACTAGTAATAATTAATTCTAAAAATGTAACTGTAAAATTTGTATTATATCAAATTAAAGCTAATAAACCAACTAGCATTGTCATCAAAGTTCAAAAAAAAAAAAAAAAAAAAAAAAAAGATTTATATATTAGAGATTTGTGATAAATTTTTATTAAATAGTAATATTTTTATATTATTAATGTTTATATTTAAAATAGCTTTAAACTAGTTTGTTAGAATTATATATATAATATATTTAGTTTTTTTTTTAAGATAACTTTTTAATTCTTTAATTTTTATTAATAATTTTTTTGATAATATGATTCTATAAACTAGTATATAAAGAATATATAATTAACTACATATATAACTTTTTTATATTACTTATTTAAAGATTAGTTTAAAGGTTCTTTATCAATTGCTATATCTAATATTTTTGCTTAGATGTGGCAACTTAGTGAAGTGAATAAGTTGTCATACTCCCAAATGGTAGGTTGTAAGTTCAAAACTCACTAATAATAAAATTTGGATAATTACCTATATAATATATAGACAGTATTACAATGATAGCATTCTGTCAATCAGTTAGAATAGGATACCTGTAACTATAGTTACACCAGCATAACTGACAGGTCTGAAGCATCTGTATAACCTGTTATACAAAGGAATGCAAACTGGTACTAGATGGTGCAAATCTAAAATAAGTCCTTGGGCTGTATAAATTCATAGAACTGAAAAGCCAGAGCCCACTTGAAAATTCTAAGCAGAGAGGTAACACAGACCTTCAATAGTACTACTGTAAAGGCTAGACCTAGGAAATAGATAACAATGTAAAGAATTCGAGCAAGCAAGAACCTTAGATAAAAAGTACTACCAACTAGACTGCCAGATTTTGAACTAGAGAAAAAGGATATTGGGCTGATCTCAATATACCAAGAACAGATCATAGTTCTTCTGAGCTATCTGAATTGGGAGTCTGAGTTCAAAGCAGAGATATACTAAAAGTACTAGAAATATGCTATAAAGTCAGTACTAGGGTCTGGGTGAACTCTGTAAGGGTAGCCTGTATTAGTATTCTAAAAGTAGATAGATAGTTAACAACAGGAGGCCTTTTGTGTCTTACTGACAGATGACATACTCTGAAATATGTAATGGTCTAGGAACCAGTACAAAAAGAGTAGGTAACTATACTGCTTAAATGATATACTGGTTAGATACTATATATATAAGAAGTAAGTTGAGGATTCTAATATGATAGAGCAGATGATCAGAGAGTTTAAATAGATAATCTTTTAGTAGATTATAGATACAACATCTAGTGTAAAACCTTAGAGTAGACTACTTAAATAGGCAATCAAAAGTTGCATGCATAACTAGCTGTACTTTCATCTCTGTAAAAATAGTTATAATAGCTAATCTGATATAAAGTCAATAAAGTATCACTACAAGTATAGCCTTTAACAAAAAAAAAAATTTTTTTGCTTAGATATTTTATTTTAAATTCTTTAAATTTGTAATTTATATTACTATTACTAAGTTATGTTCAGATTATTATCTTAATCTTAGAACTATTTTATTCTTAAAGTAAATCTTTCAAAGTTTTTTGTACTTATTTTTATAACTGACTCAATATATATAATTATAACAGAACCAACACTTATAATTAGAGCTAATTATTAAATTATTATGCTTTTATAAAGTTTCTTAAACCTTAGTATTATTTTATAATATATCTAAAATACTTTAGTATATTTTGCATTATTATTAAACTTTTAATTTAGATAGGCTAATAGAACTATGACTAGTTTATTAATATATTAAATTAGCTTAATATTTTTTTCTTATAGTTCATTTTGGCAGTCTAGTTAATAGTACCTCTTATTCTGCAATTTTTGTTTATCTGACTTCTTTATATTAGTATTTGTTTTATAAGACTAGACTTTGTAATAGTATTGTCAAAGATCTGTATTATCTTTTTGCTTAGTTTTTTTTTAATTTTAACAGATTTATATAATTACAAAAACTTATTTAGAGTTTGCTAGTTTGCATTTCTTTGTATAACTAGTTATACAAATGTCTATAATCTGCCAATTATACTAGTATAATTTTTTTTTGATGTTAAGATAAAAACTTGCTTATATCTTTATTAATAATTTTAGTTGTATATATTAATATACTATATATTAAAAATATACTAAAATTGTAAATATAAAATAAAAATTATATGCAAAAATTAAAGCTCAGACAACTTTATTTGCAACTTTTTTTTTTTTTTATTTATGCTAAGGCTATAGTTATCAGTAGCTATTGCCTTTATTGTATTTTAATCATGATTATATAACTTGTACAAGATGAGTATACAACTAGCCATATATACAACTTTTGATTGTCTATTTTAAGTGGTCCACCTGCATAGCAGGTTCTACACTAGCTGCCATATCTGCAATCTATTAGAAGATTACTTATTTAAACACTCTAATTTCTATACTTATATTGATGAATAGCATACAAGTTCTCATACACCTAAGTGCTATTTAACCTAACTATGACCTTCCTGTCTGTACATTCATCAAGCCATTACACATTTCAGAGTATATTATCTAACTATAGGGCTTCAGAAGCCTTCTTGCTAACTAACTACTCATATTTAGTATCTTGTTAACAGGGCTTACCCTTGCAGAGTTCACTCAAACCCCAGTACTAACTTCATAGAATATTCTTAATACTTATAGTATACACCTGTTTCTAGTCTCAGACTCCTAATTCAGATAGCCTAGTAGGACTATGACCTGTTCTTGGTATCATAGAGTCTGTCTCCAAAGTTTTTTTTCTCCAGTTTGAGACTTCTGGTAGCCTAGTTGGTGATACTCCTTATCTGAGATTTTTGTCTGCCTGATTTCTTTCACATTAGTATCCATTTCTTAGGTCTAGTCTTTATAGTAATACTGTCAAAGATCTGTGCTACCTCTCTACTCAGATCTTTCCAAGTGGGCTTCAGTTTTCCAGTTTACGAATTTACATAACTATGAAGACTTATTTTGGGTTTGTACTGCCCAATGCCAGTTTGCATTCCTATGTGTAACTTTAACATTGTGCAGATGCCTCATAATCTGCTAGTTATCTGATGTAACTGTGTTACAGGTACTGATCCAAACTGATCGACAGAATGCTATTGTCATAATATTGCTTACCTTTTGTAATACTAATATAATATAGGTAATTTTCCAAATTTTTACCATCAGTGGGTTTTGAACTTCCAACCTATTACTTGGGAGTTGACAACTTAACTACTTCACTAAGTCACTACACCCTCTTATTTGCAACTTAAATTAACATACTAGTATAATTATTATTATATATAAGTATCTTAATTTTTTTTTTTTTTTAGTATTAAGGTGACCTCTTTGGTCTTTTGACTTTTATTAATCACTTGTCAGTATTGTGGTTC
>CAJVQA010009384.1:0-12125 GCA_910591915.1 Cetraspora pellucida | reverse complement strand
TCAGAATCACATGATCTTGTGCTCGTTAGAATCGTCTCGGTGAGCTGAATCCAATGGTGGTTGTTTCATCCAAATTGATTCGATACATCAAAAGTTATGGTCAAAAATGTGTAAAACTCTTAATGTCAACACCAGATCTTAAATGATAACAGACCTGACATAAGAAGGCTGTGATGATTAGGAAGCTGAAGATTATAATAGAACAAAATAATCTCTGATTAGGAATAATCCTAATGAAATTCTGAGATAATAGGAACACAAAATTAATATATAAATAGTACTGTAAAATGTATATAAATAAAAATGTAAAATATAGATAAAGTTCTGATAGAAGGTCCTGTAAACTTGAAAAATTCAAACTAATAAAACAGCCATCAACTGTGGCCTACTAGTGACTCTGCAGTGGAAAAAAAATAAATAAAATCTTAAGTATTTAAACTTACTCAGTTTAAGAACATGATTTATAGGTTTTTTCTTTTTGTTATTTATTAAATAATTAATATAAATTTATTTATTTTTTTTTCATAAATTAGAATTTATTATAATATTTTGTTTTTTATAACTACAATATCTCATTTTTAATAACTATAAAATTTTTTGCTTCATTAATTCTAATGCCATTTTCTTTATCTAATTTATTCAAGCATAATAGATATATTAAATATAGTTTTTTGCTTGTTGAACTCCAAGTAGTTTGTTAATGTTTTTTTCTTTACTAATTGTAATTCTTCTTTTATTTATATTAATTTGCTTCACTCCATTATAGCACAGACATGATGCCAATTATTAGCTATTTGTTTAATACAAATATATTTAAATACTTGTTTAAATAAAGGCCAATTTTCTTTCATATAAGAATAAGTCTTGTTTTTAGAATTATTAACAACATAAATAACAATATACTCTAGAACTTTAATAGGTATAACTGTTATAGGTAAGGTGCTTTTTGTATTTTTATTACAATTAAAGTTCTTTATAACTAAAAAGAAAAAGGTGATTTGATACTCAAAATCATTTTAATTAGCTGTTATCATGTACTAATTAGGCATATTTATGACTTGTTGTAATAAATATTTACATATTAGAAAATAATTTTTAACAAAGGCTGGGCAGTTACAGATCCAACAAAAAACTTGAGTAAAGTATAAACCAACTAAATTAATTAAATTAGTTATTTCTGTATTAGTATGCTTTCTTTTATTTTTATTTTTTTATTTGTACTTATTTCTTTTTTTTTTTCTTCACTTACATTTATATACTTTTATTTTCTCTTAAAATTCTCTTACTAATACAGTTTATTGTACCATTTGGAAACTGTAATAACTAATTTTTCTGTGATAGAATTATTTTATTAAATAGTGTTCAAAACAAAAGATTTAGTCTAGAGTTACTAAATTTTTAAAGATAAAACTGTTTGATAACTTTCTAGTAGGCTTTGATCTTTATAATTATTTTTTCTAAATGTATTGTTAGTTTGACAAATTGAATTTACAAATGCTATTGGCTAAATAAGTACCAATTAGTTTAAAAGTATCCATAATAGTCACAAGTTATTTTTTATACAAAATTCATAAATTTCTTTAACAGCATATTTTCTAATATTTGCTAGTAATCTAGATTCTTCTTAAGCATTAAAAAGTATTAGAAAGTATATATTGTAATAACTTTTTATCAGTCTTAAAATTAGTTTCTAATACTCTACTGAATAAATAATACAATATTGTAGATCATAATCACTTTTTGTAAGATAAAATGTTAGATCAACAAAGTCAAACTCATTTACTACTTGATGTACATTATAAATTACAGATATTAGACTTTTATTTTTTGATTTTGGCTTTTCTTTTAATTTTTATTTTATAGCTTGCTTTATATATTAGTAATAGAGCTAAATTTCAAGAAGTTTTCACATCTTGGTTACTATATTTATTTTTTCAAATTCTTATTTGTAAATACAAAATCTGACTCAACACTACATCTTTTTATTGCTGTTAAAAATTCTTTCAAAATTTCACAATGTTTCTTGTATTATTATTTGTATCAATAGTTTTTGCAGTATTTAGTACTAGATAAGCAATTGGCAACCCAAATCTTTTAATATCAATTACTATACTAAAAAGCTTATAATGTTCTCTTGCAGTTCTGTAAATGCATTTATATATGCTTTTGCAATATTAATATTCTTACTTTTAATTATATCTAACAATGATATAATAAAACCAATATTCACAATCTTTAAATTTCAGATATAAAAATATAGATAGAAGTTCTGACTTTCATGTTTCTCAAGTAATCTAGATGATGATTTAACAGAATTAATATAGTATTAAAATCTGTTTTGGCTGGTCATAGACTTTCAATAATATATACACTTAGGTGAAAAATTAGAAATATTAAATTCTTAATACTATAAATGATTTATTAAGTCTGTTATTGTAAAATGTATATGTATACTAATTTCTTCTTATAGCTTATTAGGCATTTTAGCAATAAGATCTAGCTATTTATGAAAAAATCTATAATGTATATCTATTGCTCAACACCAAATGACATATCAAATCTTACTATAATTTTATTCTTATAGTCATATTGAACATGTTACTTATGATTTGAGTCCTTATATTTTTCATTTTGGGCTTCTTTTAACTAACAACAAATATACATATATCTACTAACTATATTATAAAACTTTTTAGAAAGATATACTTTTTAATAGTTGTGACAATACATTAATTTAAAAAAAAATCCAAGAGGTTGTGAGTATAGATAAAAAATATTAAAATATGCTTTACTAATTAGATAAATACTTACTTCTATGTGTAGTTATTACTTTTTTAATTTTAACAGTAATAAGATTAGCAACTTCTCTTATTGTCTTGCCTTGAGGATCTACATCTAAATGTACTAATAAATTTATTTATAGATTGTATCAGCTATCTTATCAATATTTGTATTATCTATTAACTTTTAAATTTTATTCTTAATTAAGTTATCCAATTCAAGATAGTCAATATTGGCATATGTAGTATTATTAATTTGTTCTGTTTCTTGATTAGTAGCTTCTGTATTTTTTAAAATTTTTTTATTTAGATAACTTTTTTTGCAATTAATATATATTTTATAATATGAACCCTTTCAGATAAATTGATATTAGAACAAAAAGATCCATATTAACTATATATTTTTATTATAAACTAGTATTAAATAAAAATTGAAATATTGATCATAGATGTTTGATAAATAAATATTGAGATAATATTTAAACTGATTAGCTATAGATATTTGATAAAATTTGATAAAACAGATATTTTTTTTTAACACTAAGTCCAAAGTAAAGATATTTATAAAAAGATAGTCAATGTGAAACATAATTGTTTATTAGTAAATTGATAACTTAGAGCAAAATTGCAGAATTAATTACTTGGAAAATAAGTATTGATTACAAAGCTAATTAATATTTTTTATTCAAAGCTTTTTAGATGTATCAAATAATGCAATTATAACATTTATAATAGAACTACATGAATAGATAAGAAATTAAAAGTACTAAAAAATATAATAAATATCAATTATTATATCTTATTGTTTTATTTTTTTATTTTTTTAACTTAACTAGGTTATAAATGCAGTTTTATTATTAAAATGTAATATATAAAAAAAATTGTTTTAAATATTAAGATAAGCACTTGCAATTCAGAATTTTATTAATAGTATATTTGGTTAATAGTTGCATTATAACTACAGAGAACAATTATGCAAAGAGTATACAACTAGCTACTTGTACAATTTTAGTTATTTTCTAATTTAAGTAGTCCTATCAAAGGTTTTACACTAGCTGCTATACCTGAAATCTACTTCTAGGTTTTCTATTTAAACACTCTAGTTTTTATATCTACCTATCTACCTTTGCCTATTAATGATCCTAGTTAATGCTAATAAAATTATACTATGGCTACTAAGTCTTTAAAGCAGTTTACTTACATGCAAAACCTTTAACCTTGTACTAAACTTTTCAGAATCTTCTGTATTTTATTCTTATAGCTAATCTAGTATTTCTATAATTGAGACCAACACTTGTAGTTAGAGTATACCATTAAACTGATATGCTCTTGTAGAGTTTATCTCAATTATGGTGTTTATTTTACAACATATTTCTACTACTTTGGTATTTTATTCAAGTTTTACTAAACTTTTAGATCAGATAGTTTAGAAAGACAAATTGTAACTATACATCTTTAGTTTACATGTTTTTTAGCATGTAATTTTTTTTTTAGAACAAATTCTAGCAGCCTGACTGGTTCTATTTGGCTTTTTCTCAAAGGCTGGCTTTTTGCTTGACTTTATAAGTTCTAACTCTATTTTATAGATATAACCTTTATAGTAGCACTGTTGAAAATTCAAGCTATCTCTTTACTTAGATTTTTCAAGTAGACTTTTATCTTCTTAGTTCCTATAATTTATATGACCATAGGAACTTAACATAAGTTTATATTACCCAGTACTAGTTTGTGTTCTTTTATACAAGATACAACTATTATACAAATATTATGTAACTTTTTAGTCAGACTGATATAACATAGGTAACAGGTATCTGATCTTAACTAATAGCAGAAAACAATTAACTGTAATACAGAAAGAATTTCAAATTTTTGCTAACACTGGGATTTGAACTTTAGACCTGTCACTTGAGAATTAACAACCTAACAACTTCACTAGGTCATCACACTCTTTATATAAAAAGAATTTTTAAGCATATCTTTTATAATTTAATTAATATATTATTAAATTATTAAAATAGATATTTGTACTTAAGATCACCATTATTGCAATTTAAAATATTTTACTAAAACATATTGATTATATATCATTTTATTTATTTTATAATAAAACTAAAAAATATGGGCTGTGATCTGAGAAAAGGGACGAAATTCATATTTGGAAGATCATGAGATAAACAGTGATTTGTGTTTTGAACACAACAATGAATGACATGCATCTGACCTAATTCGGACATCGGAATGATAGATCATGTAACCAACAAATTTACGAAAATTTCTGATAAGTGCTAAGAAAAAGGATGAAATTTACAAAAAGATGATTGGCTAGCATAGTCAAAACTCGAGATAATGAATTTTACATAATGAAATATTGGATTTAACCTTCTAATAGCTGAATATTTCAAATGCCAAAAGCTATACCAAGCTTTGACTAACATATGGATAACAGGGACATGGAATTTATGTAATAAGAATTTGAATTATGTGTGTAGTATATATAAAATACTTGGTTTACTAATGATTAAAATTAAAAGTACAAATTTAATGATATTTACTGAGCCTTAAAAAAATTTATTTCAGAAAAAAAAAAATTGCAATTTTTTAAATACTGTGCTTAACTAAACAAGAACTGCAATTTTTTAAATACTGCACTCAACTAAACAAAATAAAAATAGTCAAAAATCATTAAATTCAAGTGCTGTACTATTTAATTAAATTCTTCTTGGACCCATGCTAAACATAGCAAAATTTTTTCTTTTTGATTTTAAAGATGAATTTATTTATTTTATACTTAACGTATTAATTTAATTTCTCCCATATAAAATGTCGTAAATACTTATTATAGTACTATCTGTACTAATAATTTAAAATGAATGCATATAATACTAATGTACTATAAGTGAAACACATAATTTACATGTCTCTGATAGATAATGAGATACCACTTTTAAATTTTTATTAATATAACTGACACCATAATAATGCACATTCACTCTAAAATGTGTTCACCACAATATAAGAAATTCCAGTTCTGCATCAAAATCGATTTACTAATGACATGGACCATCGTTATATGCCTTTCAATTTCTAAGGTTTAAAGTGAAAAAATGAAAGCTATGTTATGTAAAAAAAAATTTATAAAATCATAAAAAAAAATTTTTTTCTATTTGAGAATACCTTGCTAAATTTATTTGGCCTTGGGATGTGGGACAGATGGTAGTGGACAAAAGTCATCTTTTTTTGTAGGATCATGAATATAATCACAGATTTGTTCATAAAGATACCACTGCTACACTGGCATTACTTGTTTTGCTAAAAGAGGAGCAGGAAGGTTTTGTGAAGAAAATAAATCTATTTTATTTTGTTTTAGCAATGTGATTTCTACTTTTTCCTCACAAATCACTGACTTTATTTCTACTTTCCCAGGTTTTTCTGATGAAATAATAAAATGGTGTTGTTTTAAAATTTGTGGAACATTTCTGAACAATTCATTTAAAAATTCATCCCATTTGTAAAATATAACTTTTTGAACATCATTTGAATCATAAACCATTTATGCTGTATTATAACCACCAATGGTAGAATCTTGAATAACTTTAATCATATCCACCAAGTTATCCACTTCAGAATGTTGAAGTTTTAATTTAATAAGTCCAAAAAATCCATCCAGAGAGAATTTCATATGGCCAGCCACCATGAATGAGTATACAATTCGTTTATACAAACCATTTAGAACATGCCACATTAAATATTTTATCATCATATTATTTTTATTTTAACCCGGGCAGTTGTCAGCATGAATAACAGTATACTTTTCCCCAAGGCCATGATTCTCAAAGTAATAGTGAATCATTGAAACAACAGCATTTGCACCCTTTCCAACATCCTCATTTTTTTTAATTAAATAATTTTTCTAAAATATAAACTTATTTATTAAAATAGATTTTTAATAAACTGATTAAAATAATAACTACCTGCTGTGGAAAAGCATTCTCACATATCCCGAAGATTGAAACTTTAAATAATGACTTAAAATAAATGGACCCTTCAAAAAAAAAAAAATAATATAAAATAAAATAAAATAAATAAATAAATAGAATTCGAGTATGGTCTTCAAGATTATTATCTTGCCCTATAAAAAAATTTTGTTGACAATATTATAAATATTTTTTAAAGTTATTCTGTTTTTGTTTTTTGTTCAAAAAAATATTCGAAATAATGTCAATTTTCTGAACACATAATGATTTTGTGCAATGTTTATACCTAATGTTGTCAACCCAAAGTTATTTTTTTTACACAATATAAAATTGTATGTATGTACGTACAATATCGTACTGGTATTCAGAAAATGAACTTCATTGCAACATTTTTTTGGACAATGCCTACAATAACTGTACAATCTTTTTTATAAGGTTAGCAATTCATTGATATTCTAACAATTTGACTTCTACAGTTCATATTTTGACAACTTTATAGTTTTGATGATCTAATTCAATATTTTACTCTTTTTTTACCATAAATGGCAGATAAAAGACCAGTAGCTTACATTCTACCAAATTTAAAACCTGCAATAGACCCCATGGTTGAGAGTTTGTATTATTAAAAAGAAAATTTTAAAAAGCATTTATATTTTTTATTTCTAACAGGCAGGTTAGATATTAGAAAAAAACTATATTTTATTATTGGAGATTCTATAATATGCATCTGAATATAGTATATAGTAGATTTGATATCGTACATAAAGGATCTTATATTCAACCATTTATGGTAATTTTGAAACATCCAATATATATTTTATAATCACAATTATCTCTTGTTGTGAAGAAAATAGAAGATGAACAGCTTCAGCGAAGTCTCATGAAATATAATTTTCAAAATCCAAAGAACTTGGTATTCCTAGACATAAGAGCTAGATGGATTATTAAAAAAATTTAATTGTCATTTCATACATTGTCTAAAATTTTAATTAGTATAAAATAATCGAAATATTATAGGTAAACATTAGATTCATTAAAAGATTACTCAGCTTGCCTGGATAAATTATTATATTTTTAAGTATATTCTCTTACTTGTAATATTCTCTTTCTTGATATGCCCAAGTAATATGATCGTTCTATTGTTGAACATTTTGATCTCGTTCATTTTCTGTTCAGAATTGAGCATGAAATCGCATATTTTTACAAAACATACATAGATCATTTCAAGATAATAAAAAGTGAATTTCTGGTACATATTTTTTCCAAATTCACACAAAAGATGATTGACTAATATTAAAATCAGAAGTTTCATCTAAACTTGATTGATAAATACGATACAATCCAATATGACTTTCACTTGCAGAAAGATATATAATGACCATAGTATCTTCATGAAAGTGGTGACCTAATAATTATGCATATACTATATTATTAATTAAATATATACAGGCCTTTTTATTCACAGAAAAAAATTAATATATCAAATATTTATCATATGACATGTTGTTACTGTATACCAATTTTGATCATATTTGTATTTGTTTGAAAACAAATATATAGTACTATTATATTAGTCTTTTTAAAACCACATTACTTATTTAATACGATCAAATACATATAATAGTAATAACTGCTAAACAATAATAGCATTATCATATGAAGACAAAAAATCAATATGATAGTAAATAAATCAAATATCTGCAAGGTTCACTATACCAATATTGTAAATTTTTTTTTATCTACTATACAATGCTTCTAGGTTAACTTCCCGAAGTTCATTTTTTTCTAAAATACCATTTCACCCAATCCACTTTACTAACAGGACTCATGTTATTTTATCGACAATAAATTCATCAACAAGTTTACTTCATTTCACCGACAAGCTTTTTTAAAATTGCACTAACTCAACTCTAATTCTAAACCAGAACCTTATGACACATTATGGCACATTTGTGAAATTGAGGATATTAAGAGATATAGTGGGTTTAATAGTGGGAAGATGAATTAGACATTAGATTTGAGATGTAGTAGTATATTATAATTTAAATCAGTACATATTTCACAATTATCATAGCTCTAATTCATATTAATATGTATACATAAAGTCAAATTAAATTGACTCATGATTAATAGTCAAATTTATTCAAATTTTAGGGTAGTTTATAAATATGCCATAATGAATAACTGGAATTACTTTGTTAGTAAAATGACTACCAATAAAATCAGGAAAGTAAGCAACAATGCTATATAATAACTTATGAAAATATCAATTTACCCAGTGATGGCAATCCATGGCAATTAGCATAATTAACAATAAATATAAGAACATTTAAAATAGTTGCAAATGACAAAGCATGATAAGACTTTCTTCCTGATAGTACATGTATAATTGGTTTAATACTGTTATCCTAGTAATGACTACAAATATGTCTTCACTTCTTATTTGACAACAAATATATAGCTTGATAAGCTTTCTCACAAATTTCACTATCACTGAAAACATATTTAACAGTTAAATATTGTTTTTCTTTACCATCTAAAGTATTTTTTGAACGGGTCATTGTATGAAGCATTCCTAAAAGAAACATATTATACTCAGCTTTTGATAATTTTCAAATACTGCCAAACATTTGAAAGGCAAATTCATGATCAATTTTAGTTAAACATTTTTTAGTTTTACAACAAACTAATGTATAAAGTTTTAAAAAAAAGACATCCTTCTTCTGCTAATCTAGAAGAGTCGTTAATCTTTCATTAACTTCTTGTTCTTTATTATTTTCTTCAATAGTATGTTGAGCAAATATTCTCTGAAATTTTTCGATTTGTAACGGTATAAGAATTTGATTATCAGATTGCTGTATTTCTTCGGTATCCTGTTTTTCTTCATTATCTTGTATTTCTTCATTATCTTGTATTTCTTTGTTATTTCGTTGGATATTTCTAAATTCTATATTTTCAGAAGAAGATTCTTTTGTATCCAAAGTCTTTCAATTCTAATTCATAATCATTACTTGTTTAATAAGATGTTTTGAGCTGATTAAATTCTTTTACTAATGAATATATTTCTGAATGCATTTCTAAAAAAATAAAGAAAACTAGTGTATGTGTCAAATCTATTTTTTTTTTTTTTTTTTGATAAAATCAAATACAGAATAAATATTTTATAACTATATATACAACTGATTAGACAATTACTAGACAATGGACAGCATTAAATTACACTCTCATTTCACTTATGTAAAGCATGCATAAAATATTCTATCATGTATTAAAGTTTCTAAATTTTTCTTTGTTTTCAACAACATAGGCTCTCCAAAAATATATAGCCCTAAGTCTAAACACAACCATTTCAGATAACTGCGCAATTGTTACTGCTATTTAGATAAAAAATTACTAGGTATATGTCAAGTTTTATTTATGGTAATAAATGCTATGTACGACATAAAAGCAATTGTCATTGCTATTGTTCCAAATAAAAAATTATCATGTGGTAGAAACAGTCCCTTGGTTCTATTTATGAAATATAATAAACTTTAAATCAGGTTATTGCCAAAGCTATGGTGTCAAGTTTCATTTATAGTAATAAATACCTATCACTACATGCATAAATAGATATGTAAAAAAAAACTCTGGACATATTTACTATAATGACAAAACATGATAACACAATAAGGATTATTAAGTATTGCAGACCACACAATCCGAGAATAAACAGATAAAAATTAGAGCATTAATATTTGACTGTAGTATTTAATTAAAATTATTACATACAACTCCAGTCAATTATATTCTATCTAATGAATTAATGCTTTATTTTCATCTATAATTTCAATTTCATAACCAATCCAGAATATTCTGATCGATCATTCATACTTACAGATTTTGATAGTTAATAAATATCTTTTAACTTCAGTTACATGTTCATAACAATAGTCAAGCCAGAGTATTTCGCCAGACTATCCGTATCTATAATGAATGATGAAGTCTTAATTTTAATAATAGTGATCAAGCAAAAATAATACTATACAATCATTCATACCTGAATTATTTCATCTTTTCAATTCCAATTCAAATAATAATGAAGCAAGAGTACTGTCATTATATTTGCATAATTTGGTAATGAATGAGTGCCTCTTAATCCCACTTCCATATTCAAAGGCCAAATTATTCTGTCTAAACCATCTATATTATCATGAATTAATTGGCATTTTAGTGTTAGATCAAAAAAATTGAAAATTTGAAAATATTGAATATGTTGTACATTAGAACAGAACTATTGTGGATTTAGAATCTACTTAAGTTGGAACATAATTCTAAATGTAGCCCAAGTTAATACAAAATTTAAAAGCAACTTAAGTTGATTTTAAATTTGATATATAATAATTACTAAAAATTAATAGAACTTAAATTGATTTTAAACTTGATACTGCAATCAATTTATTGATGTAACAATAGTTAAGTTTTTTATTACTTTCTTTTTCTTATTTCACTTTTTTACTCTTTGCAAAACTCTACCTAATGACTGAATCTCAAGATTACCTATTTTATCTCATAATGCATTCGAAGAATTTCTTTCTAAATATCTTAGCAACAAACTGGCTAATAACCGATGTAAAACTTTATAACACATGAAAACTTTGATTTTTGTATTAAAGTTTTACAAGATCTAGCAAATACAGTTGACTCAAAATATAATGAGCCTTCCTATAATGAACTGAACATTTTGGAATTTCACAATAATTTAGTACAAATTGTTCATGAGTAAATCAATAAGTTCTTAAAAAAACATAGCGATTTTCTATAACAGACTTTTTTTTCTTCCAGAATCTTTAATACGTTATAGAAAGAGTGAACTATACCTTTTCAATGCTCATAAACATTTAGGAGTGTCTATTATGCAATCCTCTTCACAAGTAAATGCAATTACAAAAAATGCATGTGACAAAAACCATTGTAAAAAAATAAATGTACATACTCTGTGAGAGTAGTTGCCATCCTATTATTCATGGATGCAAAACTTTGTAATGCTTTTAAATTTAATTAATTTGCAATCAGCTGCGCATAAATAAGCACGATTTAAATTCGAAAACAATGTACGTGACAAAATAATTTGGAATACACTTAATTTTATTGTAGGCACATTTAAGAATTCTATTACAATTTATGTTTATTTGAAAACAAACTAGGTGATTCTAAATCTACAATAATTTTATTATGTATGACAAATATACTGATATTGATATCTAATGCTAATGATATTCAGTAATTTCTAACTTTAATTTTTTTTTTTTTTTTTTTTTTTTTTTTAAGAGAGGTCTTTTCTCTAGTTCTTTATTTCAGTAATATATAATTAAGTACAACTAGTACAAAT
>CAJVQA010009383.1:0-12125 GCA_910591915.1 Cetraspora pellucida | reverse complement strand
TTGTTGTTGTAGAGTTAATAATTGAGCCAGGATAGAAGTCTTTAAGGATTGGTTTTAAGAAATCTAAAGTTTGAATTTCAGATGTTGTAAATGAAGATAAGGAGGAGTTTTCCGATATAGGATAGCTTTTGAACCAGTCTAAGGGTTGGTCTTGTTATGTTGTAGTTTGTAGGTTCATTTTAGAATTATAATCAATAATAGTATTTAAAGAAGGTTTAAAGTTGAAAATAATTTGACACAGTAATATAAAAGTGCTTTTTAGAGTAGTTTATAGTAAGAGTAGAGAGTTTTATAATATAGGTAACAAAAAAAAGCAGGTAAAAAGGATAGAAATTGAACGAGAGAATTAAGTTTTTTAAGATTGACAGTAAATTTTCCAGAGAGCCAGTAAATTTTCCAGGTTCGTTTGAGAGAATTTGAAGAAATATTGGGTATTTGGATATTTTCAAGATTGGTAAAAAGTGAAATTTCCAGGACACCCCTGTAAATTTTCCGAAATTGACCAATAGAATTTCAGAAAAGAGTTTGGATAAAAGTTTAAGGAAAGATATTGATAACTTAATGAGTTTTGGTCCGTTAAAGATGAAATTTATGTTGAAATGATTGTCTCAATGAGCTGAATATTTTATTTAATGAGAGAGGATAGGTTTGCTTAATAAAATTTGATAGAAATTGAGGAAGTATGTTTTTTTAGAAGATGTTAGTTGGTATATAATATAATAATTAGAATTTGATAAAATTAGTATAGTTGGGAGCAGAAAGTTTAGTATACTTAGTTTACTTAGAAATAAAGAGGTTTAATTAAGTATAAGTTAAAGAAATTTAAAAAGAATATAAATAAAGATAATTTATTAAAATATAAAAGTTTGTTGTATCAAGAAATTAAGTATGAATAAATGTATATTGTTTTTAGGACAGAAAGTTGTAAAGAAAAAGTTTAATTAGAAGTTTAAAAGCTGTTAATTTAGTAAAATATTGAGAAAAGTTGAATTGTTTGTTAGAGAAAAGTTGGTTTTAGTGATCTACAGGGAGAGTTAAATGATTTTCAGAATTTCTATTAGATGCATATTGAACTGATTATATATATTTATTTATATAGTTTAACAATTATATAAAATATATATATGTAGGTAGCAAGCTTAGGCTATATGATTTGATACAGAATACAAAAACAAATAAATACTTGATAGTATTTACAATATTGTGTTTTATATTGCACCAAAAAGTTTTATCAATTCAATAATTTACAAAAGTTAAAATATTTATGTTTTCAAATCATATTAACAATGTATAAGATTAAGTGAAAATTAAAGTTTATAAATAAAACTGCTTTCTTGTTATTTTTGCTAATGTTCCAAGGTAAATTTAGATTACCATTTCTTGTATTAAGCTGGCGAATATTATACATACGCATTAGCTCATTCTGGTATTATTTTATTATGACAAATGATTGATCAGATCACATGATTAGTGAAAACATTTGAAAATACTACATAAATCGACTTTTTGGCATATTTTAGTTTTAGATTCCAAAATGGGACAAATGTAGTCTTTAAGTGACATACACTATAACAAAAAAAAATTTAATAGCAGAACAAAAAAAAATAACAAAACAACAAAAAAATAACTGATACTTATCTTGATATTAGTTTTAGATCCAAGATCTAAATCAAAGATCTAAATTTCAACTTTATTAACTCTTTTTGATAAAGCACAAAATCTGCAAAAAAAAAAAGAACTATTAATAGCAGAACAAAAAAAACAACAAAATAACAAAAAAATGAATAGTATTTATCTTAGTATTAGTTCTAAATTTAAGATCTACAGAGAAGTACTATGGATTACTAAATAGTTTGTTTGTACTACAATAAAATTTTTTCTTATATATTAATTGCCAAAAATTTATCTCAGATTAGAATATGCAAGATAATCTTGTTTTATTTATATTAAAGAAAAAACCTAATTATGTATATTTTATTTAAAATCTGAATTAACAGAATACTAATATAAAAAAAATAGCTTTATAGATTAATAAAAAAAAAACTGGCTTTAATATAAGTTTAAAGATAATACTATCAAAATAAGATTAGCTTTGTAAACATGAATAATAATATTTTTGTTAATTTAGTTGTAAATAAAGTTTTAACAACTATTATTTTAAAATTTTTGTTTAATTACTTTACTACTAAATTATAACTTTATTTTTAAAATTAGATAAATATTTAAGAGTTACATTAATATTAAAATTTTATAAAGAATATTTTTTATTAATTTACAATAAAGTATTATATGAGCAAATTATAAGTTATCTATTTTCAAAGTATTGAAATTTAATATTTTTTTTGTATTATGTTTTATTTTAAAATATAATATGCCTTTTATATAGTTATAAAGTTATACCCTATTTATAAGCATATTAATTTTAAAGCTTATATAAATATATCTCTATACAGATACTATTTTTTATAAGCACAAAATTTTTTAAAACCAAGAATATAATTGAATGCATATATGCTTGATTGTAATATCTAATTATTTAGATAAAAAAATATATATCAAAATAGTATACAAAATTACTAAATTATTGGCTATGCTAATGCCATTTTTGCAACAATAATATTTATAAATAGTTACTCTATTTCTATAATTATTAGTATTTGTTAAATCCAAGCTTATTCAAAATGAATTGATCTTTCTCAAATTACATATATTATATATAAATTTTGAATATTTATAATAGATAGTTGAAATCTATAATATGTATTTAGTTATTTAGCTCAAGTCAAATTATATATATAAAATGCTCTAAAAGAAAATAAATAAAATAATAAATTAAAGTATATAATAAATTCAAAAATATAATAATAAAAAAATATAATAAATTAAAACAATAACAAATTAAAAAAGTAATAAATTTAAAAAAGTAATAAATTTAAAAAAAAATAATAAATAGGTAATAAATTAAAAAAAAACTAATAAATTAAAAAAAACTAATAAATTAAAAAAAAACTAATAAATTAAAAAAAGTAATAAATTGTTTTTAGATCTAGGTACACTCTTAACCAGTGCAGCAAACCACTTCTGAGCATTTAAAAAAGTAGCTATAAGATGTTAAACCAGAAATTTTAAGTTAAAAATATATGTAACTTATGTACAAGAATCTTAATAAAGGTTTAAAGCAAGGCTGTCAAAGAAAAAAAAAGTAATAAATTAAAAAAAATAATAAATTAAAAAATAGTAATAAATAAAAAAAAGTAATAAATTAAAAAAAAGTAATAAATAAAAAAAGTAATAAATAAAAAAAAAGTAATAAATTAAAAAAAATAATAAATTAAAAAAAAAGTAATAAATTAAAAAAAGTAATAAATAGTCTCTAGAATTGATAGCATAGTGGTTATGCTTTGAGATTACAAATTACAAGGTTACCAGTTCAAATCCTAGTTACAACAATTGTAAAGATGCATTTTTAAAAATAGAGAACTGTAATACTTAGTATCAGAGACTTGAGATGTCATTAAATGAACTTATTTTTAAAAAAGACAAATGATCTGTGATTAAGAAGCCATCTAGTGATAAATATGAGTTAGAACCTAATTTGGAATAACTGAAGTCATGAGATGTAATGTGAGGCTGAAAGTCTAACAATAAGAGATATATATAAACTTATGATAATAGCTAGTTCTGAATAGAGTTTAATAAAACTTTCTGATCTTGGCAGAAGCTAGTATAACAGATCACTTTTAAAAAGATAATAATTAAACTAGGTGAATCAAAGTTTAGTAACAAAAAAATATTAAGAACATTGTTTGAAAATATAGATAAACACAAAAAAGATTTTAGCAAGATCATTAATGAATAAAAAAAAAAATAATAAATTAAAAAAAAGTAATAAATAGATAATAAATTAAAAAAAGTAATAAATTAAAAAAAAGTAATAAATTAAAATAAAGTAATAAATTAAATAAAGTAATAAATTAAAAAAAGTAATAAATTAAAAAAAGTAATAAATTAAAAAAAAGTAATAAATTAAAAAAAAATAATAAAAATTAATAAAAAAAAAATTTTAATTTAATCTGAGTTAAATAATTTTAATGCAGTAAACCTGTAGATCAATAATGCAGTAGTTAGCACTTCTGGGTCTCAATTGCAAGATCATGAGTTTGAGTTTAGAGGATGACAAAAACTCTGCCAGGATCATGATTGAAAAAGATCTGCAGAGGATTTCTATTTAAAAAAAAACAAGAACAAGATTCATATAAAAAAGAATGCAGTGACTGACATAGCCACAGGGTCAGAAACAACCAAATAAAATATAATCTGTCAACAAATGATGTTAACATTAAAAGAGCCTGATTTAAGAATACATAGAATTGAGAATATCAAAATTTATGGATAATCTAGCTGATAGGTCATGTGAAGTTAAGAAACTGCAGACTAAAGGAAATAGTAGATCCTATACTGTGAAACCAGGAATCCAGGACATTATATGATAGACTTAATGAAGCATGAGTTATCTTATAGTTCAGTGATATATAGGGGCCACACACCATCTGATGATCTTTACAGAATGATAACTTTGGCATTTAAGAGATGTAACAGGTCTTAAAGGTGTCTAAAAACCTTCAATTTAATTATATAATATTATTATTGCATATTAACAAAATATAACTACCAAGTTTATTAAAAATATAATAAATTAAATTAAACTTACGATATTAATCAAAGTTTTTATATATAAAAAAAATAATTTAGCTAAATTTAACTTTAAGATATTATAACTTAATAACAAAAAAAAATTATTTAATCTTCAATATGATAGAATTTTTTATAGCTATAAATGTAAAGATTCTTTGGCAGTTATTGCCAAAAATATTAAATATAATAAAACTATTGTACATGATACTTTAAAATGATATACTTAAATAAGATCTACTATGCTAATAAAATGTTCTAGTTCAAAAGCTATATTTAATAAATTTGCATTAGAAGAACTTAAAAAATAGTTATACAAGATACCAAATACTATTGATTAAGTCTTAAAGAAATACAAAATTTATAAAAAAAAGAAAAAAAACAAAAAGTTTTTATTTTTACAATTTATCATGCTTTAAAAATAGGGTTATATAGATTATTTTTATATAGTAAAATTAAAATTTTCATCTAAATTTGATATATGCTACTAATAAAACTTTTTTATTTTTTAATTAATTAATAAAAAAAATTTTATAATATTATAAATAAAATTATTTATCTATTATAGTAAAATTTTGATGTATTGTATTATTTTAAAAAAATATACTTGTATATATAATAAAGTTTACTTAAATAGGTTAAAATTTTCTTAGATAGTACAAAAACAAAGAATTTAATTAGTTAATTTACATAAATCTATTAGTTAATTTTATTTTATAATTTTATATTCTAATTTTTAAAAATTAATATCTTAATGAGTTTTTAACTTATTTTAATAATTTTATTATTAATCTTTCTAGATCTATATCAAACAGCACAATGCTTAACCTATATTTATATAATATTTATAATATATAGAACATTTAACTCTAGCATTGCATCTCTAATTATCTTTAATAAATTAACAATCCTGATTTTCTTAGTAGTACAACTCAAATTAGACTTCGACAACTACAAAATAACTTATAGTCTTCTATCAATATTTTATATTACTCTAAACCAACTATTAATGATCCTAACAGATACTCATTAAACTTTAAAATTATTTAGCTCTTTATCTATTTTGGCATAATAATCTTAGCTAATTCTAATATAATATAGCTTCATACAATTAGTAATAAAGACTAGTCATTAGAATCAATTTTATCTTAGCATTCTAAATATCCAACCTTCAAAAAACAACTCAGACAATCAAACATTATGTATCTTAAACAAGTTTGCATAGCTGATAACAGTACCTTATTAAACTAAAGACACCTTTCATTCAGACTTTTATACTTGTTTAAAGGAAAAAAACCTCTCTGGTTTTTCTATTTAGAAGATACAATTCTAGCATACTCTTACTACTGAAATATATTATCATATTACCAATCATCAGGTCATAACCTTTATACTTACTATATCATTAATACATCTAAAAAACTCTCAAAATTCAAATTTTGGTTACTTTTATATTACAATAATAAGATTATTATTAGAAAAATACAAAAATACTTTTCTTTATCCAATCATTACTCTATTATTTACTAGACTTTCAATTTAGATTTAAATTACTTAAAATTTTATTCTCTATCTTTGGCCAAATACAAACAATGTACAACATGTTATCTTAATTCTCACAAAATTAACAAACTTGTATTGTTGAAGTTTTTGCTATTATTTTAACACAATTTCTTAACAAAACTAATTCTAAACACCAACTCAATCTCAATACAAATTACTTGAACCTCATTTGCTTTACTGCTGTCAAGCATCTAATTTATATTTTTTCTCTATCTACTATTTCTATTTTTAATTTAATTGCCTCTAAAATTTTTATTCCAAGTGAAGCTATTAACAACTTATATTTATTTCTCATCTTAATCATTTTTACTAACAACTATTCTTTTATACTAATGGCTTAGTAATTGACATTGGTACTGACCAATGCACAATGGGTATTAGTTAAATTCAAGTGAATAATAATAATCAAACTATTAATTCTTTTTCTGCTAAAATACAATTCTGGTTTTTATTATACAAAGCTAAGCTTTTTTCAATTATTAGTATAATTTCAACAGCTCTATACAATTTAGTAATTAATGTTTTTACTGATTTTTAATCAATAATTTTCAAATTCAATAATCTTTAACTTAATTTAACTCACCTCAATAAGCTATTCAAATTCAACTTATAGCCTATTTGGTATACTCTTTTAAATATTATTAACTTACACAAACTACAAATTATTTTTCACAAAGTACAGGCTTACTCAGATAATACTCTTAATAAGCAAGCAGGCTCTTTCGCCAAATAACATCCATTATTACCAATTCTTTTATTTAATTATACAAATCTTTATAACCTTTATTATATTCTTCAATGAAAGTGATATCATGTAGAACTTCTTACAAGATATTTTATTAAGCAAATATAAAGCCTATATATTAGCTATATAAACATTACAAAAATATAATAGCAAGTATTTATACTTCAATTAGGATATTCACTAAAAATCCACTTACCTTTATTTTAATTATAATCAAAAACCTTTACACAATATTACTAAGTTTAAACTCAATCAACTAAAATCCTTCTTAATAAATTACCAATATACTAATTATTTTATATTATTTACTCAAACCAATACCTAGATACTAACTATTTTTATTGTAACTTAGCTAACTTCTATTTCTACTAATGTACTTGTGCTAATGTATTCTTACTTAACCAAATTATTCAAACCTCTACTAACCAAATTGTCTTTAGCAAATTATCTGATCTTGATACTTACCAAAAAAATAATCTAATTTATAAAATTTTTTATTACCTAGCTATCAGTCTTCTATACATCTTGCCTAACACATTTTATCCTATTTTTATTTTCAAAGAACTTATTTCAAAGTCACTTATATTAACAGTTCAAAACTTTGACATATTATACAAAACTGCTTTCCAAGTTATTATTAATATTTTTCTTAATATTAATAAACAATCATATGAACAATTATAGAAAACATACTACATTTACTTCTTTAACTAGAAAAAACAACAAAATAAACCTCAATTTCAACTAATTAACAAATCCTCAATATCATCCAACTTAGCAATCAGACATATACATCTTTGTAAAAATTATACTTATTTATGTCTTTGTGAACTTCTAGATCAATTACATACTCACTCTAACACATGCTCTCCTATTGGCCAAGCAATTTACAAAATTAATATTTGGTTTATTTTATGAATCAAATATAGCATATTATCAAATTATATACTAAATATTCAAATCTAGGTGAGCTTTGACCACTCTAGTAGGTTTAGGTTACAAATAAATTAGTTTAAGCTTTTATTCTTGCATGCAATTTTCAAGTTATTTGTTTTATTTTTTATTTTATTTTTTTAAGGTGATCTCTTTGGTCTTTTAACTTTTTATTAATCACTTATCAATATTGTGGTTCAATGAACTACTATAGGAGAGCATACAATTGGCTACATATGTAACTTTTCTATATTACCTATTTAAGAAGTCCACCTGAAGGTTCCTTACCAATTGCTGTATCTAATATCTCTGTTTGGGTGTTCTACTTTAAACTTTCTAAATCTGTAATCTGTGTTAACATCACTGAGTTATCTCAGATGCCCAGATCATTGTCTTAACCTTAGGACTAATTTATTCTTAAGATAAACCCCTCAGAGCCTTTTGTACTTATTTTTACAACTGACCTAGATATTACTATAGCAAAATCAATACTTGCAGTTAGGGCTGACCATTAAACTGCTATGCCTTTGTAGAGTTCATACAAACCCTAGCATCTACTTTATAGCATATCTGAAGTACTTTAGTATACTCCTGCTGGTTTACCAAATTCCTAATCCAGATAGCCTGATAGAACTTATAATCAGTTCATTAGTATATTAGGTTGGCTTAATATCCTTTTCCTCCAGCTTGATCTGGCAGTCTAGTTGGTAGTACTTTTCACCTAGAGGTTTTTGCCTATTCAGCTACTTTGACCTTAGTATCCATTTCATAAGACTAGCCTTTACAGTAAGACCATCAAAGATCTGGCTACCTCTTTACTTGGATCTTCTCAAATGGACTTCTTGTTACCTAATTTCAATAGATTTACATAGCTACAAGGATTTATCTAATGTTTGTACTGCCTAATTGCAGTTTGCATTCTTTTATGTAACTACAACCTTGTTCCAAAAGACAATGTCATGTGATCTGTTACATGAATGCCCCATAATCTACCAGTTATGCTAGTGTGACTGTTATTACAGATATCCTAACCCAATCATTAGTAACAGTTGTTGTAATATGAATATTATATAGGTAATTATTCAAATTTTTGCCATTAATAGGATTTGAACACCAAACCTACCACTTGGAGGGTTGACAACCTGACCACTTCACTAGGTCACCACATCTCTAGTTATTTGTTTTATATAAATAGTAATAGTTGTTAGTTAGTAGTTTAATAGTTAAACCTAATTACAAATATTGGCTTTAGTCATAACATATATATATATAACTATTTTAAATTATTAATAAAGATATAAGCAAGGCCTCATCTTAATACTAAAAAAAAAAATAATAATTTTACTATTATTAGAATTAAAAAGATCTATTCTACAACTTTTATTTAATTATTAAAATTAGTTTATTTAATATAATCTTTTATAAAATTAAATATAAAAAAAATTATTATTAGGTTTATATATAATTTTAAAATACTGAAGATGTAGCAATCTAGTAAAGTAGATAGGTTGTCAACTCCCAAGTGACATGTCTAGAGTTCAAATTTCAGTGATAGCAAAAATTTGCAATTCTTTTTGTGTTATGATTAAATGTCTTCTGTGATTAGTTGGGATTAGATATCTGTAACTTGTGTTATACTAGTATGATTAAAAGGTCTAGACACTCATATAATGTTGTATAAAGGAACACAAACTGGTACCAGGTCGTGTGAACCTAAAATAAGTCCTTAGACCATGTAAATTACAGAAATCAGATAGAAAAATAGAAGCTTACTTGAAAGATCTGAGTAAAAAGATAATCTGAACTTTCAATAGTGCTACTGTAAAGACTAAACTTATAAAACAGAACTAAAATTTGTGAAACTGAGCAAATATGTCAGTCTTTAAAAAGAGACCAGATAAACAAACCAAGCCATTGTAATTTCCAGATTTTAAAGAAAAAAGATATATATCAGCAAACATGTAAACCAAAGATGTATGATTACAACCTATCTTTTTAGACTATCTGAAATAGCAACTTTGTAGAACTTGAATTGAATACCAAAGTAGTAAGGACATATTGTGAAGTCAGTACCAGGATTAGGGTAAACTTTACAAGGGCATAGCAGTTTAATAGTATGTTTTAATCACTAGTGTTGGTCTTGACCATAGTGATACTGGGTCAGCTATAAGAATATGATACAAAAGATTCTGGAAAGTTTAGTACAAGATTAAAAATTCCAAAGAACTGCTTTAAAAACTTAGTAGCTATAGCATATTTTTATTGACATCAGCCAAAGTCATTGGTAGGCAGAAGTAGGTAAGTAGATACAAAAACTAAAATGGTTAAATAGAGAATCTACAAGCAGATTTCAGATATGGCAGCTAGTATAGAACCTTCAGATGGACTACTTAAATTAGACAATAACTAAAGTTATATAAGTAACTAGTTGTACACTCTTTTTATAATTACTTTCTGTGATTGTAATACAATTATTAGCCAAATATACTATTAATAAAATTCTGGATTACAAGTACTTATCTTAATATTTAAAAGAAAATTTTTTTTTAAAATACTATACTTTAATCTTAAAACAATGTAGTCTTAAGGATAGAATACAATATAAATTATTTCTATATATAATTAGTTACAAAAAATTTTATTTAGTAACTACAAAATATATTACTAATTGGAATTTTTTTTAAATTTGGCAGCCTTGTTATTTATTTTTATTAAGTATTTAATATATATTTGGTATAAAGTTATATTTAAATTTTGGTTTGACATTCTCTGACTACTTTAAAAGTGCTTAAAGACAGTCAGCTATACTGGTTAGAAAATTATCTAGATCTTGGAACTATATCAAGCTAGCCTTTAAGACTATAAAAAAAGTGCCTTACATTATTATTAACAAAATTTCTAATTGGCTCTAGTTATAACTCTTGTATCTATTACTATTCTCCTTTTTTTTCTTTATCTTCTCTTCTTTTTGAACTAGGTTTTGCTTGTTTGACTTTGCTGCTCTTATCTCTTTTGGTGTACTTGTAGTTACAAATAATTGCATTTCATGTTTTTTTTTTTTTTTTAAGCCTATTTCTAGTTCTTTCTTCCAAACAATGACTGCTTTATATTATTTTTTTTATATATTCTTATAAAAGCTATTTTATATGTGTTTACTAATATTTACAAAAATTTCTTTTGCTTTTGTTAATGTTTGTGCCAGTTCTTAAATTACTTTTGTAGCTTTTTTATAAATTAATTTCTTAATTATTTTATATCTATTCTTTTTTTTTTTCTTTTTGGTTCTTCTTTATATGATTTTTTTAAGTTTTTTTTTATCTAAATTCTTCTGTTATTCTTCTGTTAGTATTAACTATGCCAGGTTAATTAAGGTTTTTTTATATTTTGTTAACCTCTTTTATAATTGCTATATATTGCTAAATACTCTTGGTTTTTTTTTTTTTCTTTATTGCACAGAATACAACATAGGCTTGTATAAAAATCTGAATGTTACTCTGCTAATGTCTTTAGTAGAAGTAATTTTTTATTTAAACACTTGATTAATGTTCTAATTTGCTTGTTCTTCTTTATACTTATATATTTTATCTTATTTTGATCTTTAATTTTTTTTTATAAGGTAGCCAATTGTGCTCTTCTGTCTTATTGTTTGGTTCTAGCTTCTCTATAATTGATAAAAAAATCTTCATTCTGCATCTATTTTTAGATTGAAAACATCTTTCAAAAATTGGTTTGTTGAAGCTTTTATTGCATTATCTTTCTAATACATTAAAACATTTTTACTTTGTAATGTTTCTTTAATTATTATATTTCTATTTTTTAAACTACTATCTAATTTTACTAAACTATCTGCTAAATTATTTTATCTATTATCATTATATTCTTTAACTTTAACTAATTCTAGCTGCAATTCTTTAAAACTTATAATCTTTATTATGCTTTTTTTTATATTATAGTTCTTTTCTCTAAACTATTGTTTGTTGGTTTTAATTTTCAGTTCTCTATTTATTTCTGCTATTGCTGCTGCACTATCTGTATATACTTTGGCTTTATTATTTCTGAGTATAATTAAAAGTACTCTTCAAATTGCCAACAGTTCTGACTTGATTGATAATAGCTAAAATATATTACTAATAAAACTTTTTTATTTTTTAATTAATTAATAAAAAAATTTTATAATATTATAAATAAAATT
>CAJVQA010009382.1:0-12126 GCA_910591915.1 Cetraspora pellucida | reverse complement strand
CGGGTTTAACTACAGAATCTGAGATTAAAAATGCTTAAGACCTAGCCCCGGAGCATCGCCCGGGCCTGAGAGCTAGTAATACCTACTACAATACTAAAATTCATATACAGTATACTTTTTATTAATAATACTAGCCCTAAATCCTAACCTAACCCTAAAAAGAAAAGGCTCCAAAAAATTTAAAATTTTCATAACGATAATAAACTAGATTAAAATTTCAGCACCAGCCAATTTCACCTTCAGCTGCCACAATAATTCATAACCTCATTTACGTTTATAGATCAAATTCATTATCAAATTATTCTGTTGGTGACAATTAATTCGTGGTAATTCAGCATTTAAATTTAACATCAATAAAAATTTACCTAGAATAATATTATTTAAATGATCAGTTATATCTTGAATACAGTGAGTGATTTTTAAATTACAAGATATTAATGTTACCTGATTTTATTGTACCCTTTTGTTTTAAACCTACATACATAAGATCATCAACATAGAATTCTTGGCATAAGATTCACCGACACAGAATCCTTGGCATAAGATTCATCGACATGGAAAAAAATGATCAAATGAAAAAAAAAACCTTATTTAAATTAAAATTTCAGATGAGAGCCTGCTTATGGAATAGAAGAGATTAAAAAAAAATAATAGAAAACAACGGTAAAAGACAATCGTTAATCATCAAATCCTTGAGTTGAGCTGCAATGTTCCTGCATTTCTCAGACTATATACATAACTTATCTGATATATTCTTGTGTATTACATATAATGATCGAAATGTCTGACAATACGTAAGGGGTATACTCTTTATCATATGAATCTTTTACTACGGCATACGACAAATAGAAATGTAGGGAGACCGTTAATACTGTTGTGCTATATGCAATTGCGTAAACAAAATGTATGCGTACACATCAAAAAACAATACTTGTACTAGCATACTAAGGAGAATGCATGCTACATCGATGACAAAATTTCCATTGTTGTAATGTTTACTTTTTAAGGGTGAAAATATGAACCAACTAATTTGTCTATTGCATTAAGCATCTTCCAATTTTGTATAATTGTAATATTTGCAATTAATTTAACAAATAAATCATTATCTCTCTTTTAGAGTTACAAATATAAAATAAGAGAGAGAGGAGTGGGTAATTTAATAAGACATTAGGTGTAAACAACTGTACGACATGCAGCATACTTTAAAGAATTGCGCTTTGCTTTCATGTTTTTTTTTGTAATGTAGTATGCAGCTTCCCCTTGTCACCAATTAAGGAAATGAAATCGTTAATAACTTCCAAAGGTCAAACATCATTGCCCACTATCTGGTCGAATACGAACCATTTTATTCCTCCTTTTCTTTATGTATTTATTTTCGACTGCGTTAAAAAAACACGATATAATATAATATTACGATAGAGGAATAAACGACCATGATAGAATTACGATCACATCCACAAATTTTTAAAGCAATAAAGATTTTTCAATGGTTAATGACCTTGGTAATATTGATATTGGGTATGTACCTACATTATATCGCATTTCGATACATGTTTATATCTCAAAAGAAATGAAATTTATGTATATATATGTTTTCTTTATCGTTTGGATGATACTTGTAGAAATATTACAGTTTGTAGCCTATTGTCAATATCTTTCACAAATAAATAGTACTCTTCCAAAAACTTCATTCTTTGAGAAGCATTACATGTAAATATATTTATAATCTTTGGTTTATGAAATTATATAAACAATTAAATCGAAAATAATTATTTTTTCCTTTAGTTACAACGGTGAAGTCAAATATTACTTTTATATTGTAATATTTGCTACTTTAATCGGAATTGGTATGTTTAAATAATCTTTAAAAAAAATTAAAAAAATTGTTATTTTTTTTTTACTACATGTTTTGTTTTTATATATATGTATATTTTTATATATATATATATTTATATGTGTTTTTTTTTTATATTTATATTTAGGATATTATTTATCACAATTTCATAAGCAATGGGGACAAGGACCAAATCTTACAATTGATCTGTAAGTGACATTACGAATACTAATGATCTTTTTTGATCATTTATTCATAAAAAAAATTGGTTTTTTTATCTATAATAGAATTTTTTTCATCGCTTGGCTCATCGCTGGTGAGTATACGAGAGTACAGATTCATAAATTTATTTATTGATAACGAGACCCTGATAATAATATAATTTATGTTAATTAGGACTCGCAAATTTAACCACAGTTTATGCTGGATTTAATCTGTCATGTGGTATAACTGAACCTTACAACCAATGCATTTATTTTTCCGTATCGTTAATCATGGGTTGGATGAATGCTATCTTTTTTTTAATAACAACCATTGGATGTAGGCGAATACAGTGGGAAAAAGTAAAATGGGGTAAAGAAAGATCAGGATTTACTCAAGAACAACAAAAAGAATTCTTTAATCAATCAATTATCAATCCCGATAAATTAAATCAATCCAATAATGATACTATTTCGATTAATTCTCGTCAAATAACTACTCCTAATTCATTAAAAGTTTCTCCGGAACAAGCTACAACGCCAAAACCATTAAAAATTTCTCCTGAAATCGCTAACATTAATGTTAATGGTGGTAATCCGAAAAATAATCATAGAAGGCAAGAATCAGAGTTATATCCTGAAGAACCATCAACCCCAGTAGTATGTCAACAATTATTCCCTCAACAGCATTACCATCCAGATCAACGACAAGAATATGATATGGATATGGAGCACTCACAGCACTCTGCATATTTTAATCATTCGGAGAACGGTCAATATGAAGGATATCCTTAGCATACGCATATATCGAATAATGCGAATAACGATTTTTTATTTTTGTTTTTTTTTGTACTTTATATGTATAGATGTTAAATGATTATATTTAAATGAAAAAATTTGTTAGAATTTTGTTTGAAATTGTATTCTTTTCTTTAAAATGCTTTAGCATTTTCCAATTTTTAACTACTGTATTTTTGTTTTTTTTTTCCTTCACATTTCATATATATACATAATATAAAAATTATAAAAAAACTCGTTTCTTTAATAAAAATATTTCGGCTTTTATTGCAGATAACTCACTTTATCTTATTGATTTAATAAGTTAAGAAATTCCGAATACCGATACGTACGGATTTGTTTAGAACATTCATACATCGGTTTAAACCATATATTGAGTTCTATGAATTCTAAAATTCTGTTACACTACTGTGCATTCCCAATTCTACTTATTTAAACTAGTGTTTGTAGTTGACTAACGCTAAGTCGATATTTAAAAATCGGCTTAACCGACTAAGTCGAAGTCGATCATTTTTGTTTAACTTTCGGAAATTATCGGATATTTTCGCCGCGACCTTGCTCGTATTTTATGTTCGTTGAATTTCTTTTCCGACTTTTCGGGACAATGTAAACCATCAAATCGGCTTAAATTTGATTGGTTATCGTAATTTTTACATTTATTCCTGGGACACCTTATGAAAAATTAACCGAATGATTATTCATCTGATAAGTTATTGATTTCAATTATTTACGGAGATAGTCTAAAACTACGCACGTACAGTATCCTTAAAAATGTTGCGGTTAATTGAGTGCTTTTAGTAGTGTTGCACTTGGAAGATAGTGTCACTGGAACTTTAAGTTTCAGTGATGTTATTGATTTACCTACAGTGACCTTCCAAGTGATAACACTGCTTTTAGGCACGGTTGTAGCCAATAATAGTAAAGATAATTTTTGTAATTATATCTCTGTTTTCAAAGTTCTATATCAGATTGTAACTCAAAAATAAAAGTCTTAAAATAGTTTATATATATCATTCAGGTTTAGTAGACTTGTTTTCTTACAAGTGGCAGAAGTCTTTCACCATATCCATATCTGGTTAATAATTATGTAACGGTAAATAGAGGTCTATATGTTCCACGTGAGTTTCAATTTACAAATCGATTAGCGTTAGTAACCAATTTAAAAACCCACGTACATACACATACCTGACTTTAGTAAATAATAAATTTTGTACTAACCATGCCGAAATCAATAACTTATCGAATCGGCTGAATAATTAATAAGGTGTCCCAGGAATAATGATAACAATTATAACATAGTCTAACATAAAATCGACTAAACCGATTTTTTGAAAAATCGGCTGACTAAGCCGACTAAGCCGATAAAATCAACTAATGCGAAATCGACTACAAACACTTATTTAAACATAATTTGAATTCCATATTTAGCGTAAAAATTAACATTTGTATAAAAACTGTCCAATTAGATATATCATAATCAGGGCTGCTTCGTATAACGTGTGATTTTGCAAAAGACTATTTCTCTTAAAGTATCGGTATGTTTTTAAAGTTATTTAGTTAGTAACAGTTATGATCTTAATGATCGTAAACTCACTTCTTTATAATTTTTATTTCTTACATAGCTATGACTATGACACCTGAGAAAAACTCTTTACAAAATTTAATTCCTATCACATTAACCTTCGATTGTTTCGAAGAAATACTGAGTCATCTAATAGATTCTCCCAAAACTCTCTACTCATGTATATTGGTCAACCGTCTATGGTGCCGGACTGCTATCCCTCTTTTATGGAGTCACCCTTTCGAAGTACATGGCTTTGGTGAACGATCTTCTGATATAATCCAAATTTACATTTCTTGTTTACCTGAAGACGAACGTCAACTTTTAATTGACGAAGGTCTTGACCTCCCTCCGACTATTCCTCTTCTTTTTGATTATTCTAAATATTTACAAAGTTTTGACTCGGCTTTTTTTACTGGTGCTATAATGTCTTGGCTTACAACTCGTGCAAATTATCGTCTTGATTCTGAGAAAGATGATGATCCTGATTTATGTACTTATACTTATCTAGTACAATGTGTTATAGGAAATTTATTGTTTAGTCATAGTAAAGGTTTAAGAGATCTTGATCTTGCTCATTTCGAAGATGATGATGATTCTTTAATAATTGATATTGCTACTTTCGATGATGCGAATAAAACTTTATCAAGATTAGAAAATTTTCAATTTGATTATTCAGGTTGGAAATTAAATGATACTGATGATGATAAGTCTTCGGAAATTATTTCAAATTTATTTAATTTCATGGCTGAATGTTCTCATAATATTCAATATATTTATATTAATATCACAAATTTGGCTGGAAAAGATGATGAATTAGTACAAATTGCAAAAAGTTTTAAAAGATTAATCGAAGCTCAAAAATCTGTTAGAGAATTAATTATTGTGGAATTTTGGAGTCCTTATGTTGCTGATATTTTATTTAATTCTTTAATATGTCAATGGAATTCTTTAACCTATTTGAAATTTCATCATTTAAATAGTGATCAATTTGGACTTTTGTTACCTATTCTACCTATTCTCGTTAATTTGGTTACCTTACAATTTTTGGGTTTCAACTCTGACAAAGAAGATGATGATGACGTTAATGATCACGATGATGATAAGATTAAATCATTAATGAATGTTACAACTGGTCAGATTAATATTAAACATTTATATTATCGTGATGAAAGATTACATATCGACACTCAAAATTTTATCATTCCCATATTACAAATGTCTAATAATAATTTAAGGACATTATATTTAGAAGATGTTACTCCTTTTCTCATTCAACAGATTGGAAATAATTGTAGATATCTAACGCATTTGTCCTTAACTTTGGTTACACCTGAAATTCCGGATTCATTATTTAAACTACTCATGTCTTTAAAGAATTTGGTCCATTTTTCATTATATAGTAATTCAACTGAATGTCCTTTTCTTTCAACCGATAGTTTGACTCAATTTTCTGAGGCGATACCAGAATGTTTAAAATATTTTGGGTTTAAATTACATGTTGATGCATGTATTCTAGAATTCTTTTTAAATCAATGTAGAGCAAAATTACAAGTATTAGCTATATATCGACCGGAAATTATTGATGGTTTATTTTTAGATGTGTTGAGAAAGTATGCAAAAGAGGTGGGATCGTTAAAGAAAATTTTGATTGATTGGGATGGTGTAATTGGTGGTAGAACGGATGATGATGAAAGTGATGATACATTTAGTAGTGAGGATGACATTGAAAATGGTGAAGATTGTATTAAAGATAAAATTGAGATGTTGAAAACAAACGTAAATATTATTTATAATGTCGTTGATCCTTCGCATCCGTTCTCTGGGTATGTCTTTTCGTTGTTTTTTTTTTTGGTTTTTTTTTCAACCGTTGAAAAATAAGCTTATTTAATTTACTTTTTTCGAAAAAATTATAGTCCAAGTATGGAATACGTAGACCGTTGGAATATGGACATTACTTTACCTTAATAATTATTTGTCTTAATTAATATTTCCTAATATTTTAACTTGAATTAGACATAATTAATTTTATAAATTCAAGTAATTAGATATTTTGTAGAATATAATTTAGTCATGGAATAATGTTTAGATTATATGATAAATATAATAATCATGAAAGTTATAAAAGTTTTGTATTCTTAAAACTTTTATTCTGATAATATTAATTTCGATTTATTTAAAGAATTTTTAAATTTGAAAATTACTATCATTATGTAAAAATTTATACGTATTTGTACATTTAACAAAAAAAGATTTTTTTTACAAAAAATTTTTTTTATAAACTATTTTTTATCCAAATGTTAAAACCCTAATCTAATCAACTTTAATTTTCGTTTTACATAAATTTATTATATTTAATTTGTATTATTCAATTTGACACCATGGATTTATATTTTTATTAAAATTTAGGGTTAGGTGTAGTTATATACTAAAATAATAGTTAAATCTAAAGGGTCAAATTTTAGTTAACATAAGGTTTTGGGGGTTCCGAACATTTTAGTTTGATTAATTAGCTAGTTTTTGAGATATAGTGCCCTGGTAAACACCCCCGGTATTAATATTAACATTAAAATTATAATTAAATCATTTTTATTAAATTACCATATATTAATCATTGGTGAACTCAAAAAAAAATTAAAGTTTTTTAAAATACAAAATATTTTAATCAAACATGCTATATAATATAATATATACTTTGTTTATTTCAACAATATTAAACAATAACTTAACATCTTAACGCAAAAAGTCTAAATATAAATACATAACAATTTATATATTAAACTATTAAAAATTTAGATGTAAATAAAGTCTAGACATTAAGTTTATAAATAATTATTTATTAAGCATGATCTCATTTTGTAACTAGATCTTGCAGGATTAATAAATAAGTCTCAGTTATCAGGGTAGAAACGTCTTTCATCTTTACCTGCCGTCAAAATTTCTACACCAGTTTCAGTAACTAGTAAAGTATGCTCAAATTGAGCACTTCGTTTACCATCTTCAGTAACTGCCGTCCAATTATCTGTCCAATGACGATCACGCCATACACCTACAGATGAAAAAATTGATTAGTTAAATTGATGTACGCTACCTATAACGTAACAAAGGAGCCAGATACAGACGTACCAAAATTTATCATAGGTTCAATCGTAAAAACATGTCCAGGTTTCATTTTACCAACAGCTTTGTTCTCTAAAGTACATGAAATATTAAATGATGAACGTAAAGAAGAAAAATAGAATATCTCCAGAATGATGCTTACTTGTATAGTGAGGAACATTTGGTGGACAGTGAAATAACCTAGGGAAAAAAAATAGTTAAACTAATAAAATATGTGCAACAAAAGATAAACAACTGATATACATACCTATGAATACCATGACCACAATAAGTACGAACAACTGAACAATTATTAGCTTTGGCATTTTTCTCAATTACTGCACCAAGGTCACGGTATAAAAATCCGGGTTTCACTAAATTTAAAAATATCAATTAATATAAATTTTCGTCCGCAAAGCAATTATGCGTACTTACCACACTCAATAGCTTTATCTAAACATTCTTTTGCTGTTTTTATAAGTTTCTGACTGTCCATATCTATGCAACCAACGGGATAGGTTTCATTGAGGTCACCATGAAATCCATCATGATACAAAGTAACGTCTAAATTGATGATGTCACCATCCTCCAGTTCTCGACGATCAGGAATACCATGACAAATGACTAACGGAATAATCAAGATAACGTCAGCCGGTAACAGTGATATTTGAGATCAAATCGACGAATGTTTTAAATCATTCCTAATACCTTCATTCACTGATCTAAAATTAATAATATATATTATGTCAAATTGAGTAATATAAGTTTGTACTAGCAATAAAAATACGGATTTTTTGAATTCGTGCATTTACGTGCAAACTGATTTTGGAAATTCGTAATAATTCAAAGGTGATGGATAGCAATCACGTTCTATAGCTGCTTCATGTACAATTCTATCAATTTCATCGGTTGTTACTCCGGGCTTTACAGCAGCCGCACCGATATCCAAAACTTCTCTAGCAAACTATTTGGTTTTGTTTTTCCAAGACAATTCATTTTCATCAAAATAGCAGTGATCTTTCAAATGAATTCAAGTGAATAAAAAAGTTAACAACAAACCTTGCACACTTTTCGCATTGCTTCAATTTCATCATTATTCAGTTCTTTTATAATATTATTTTGAATATTCATTTCAGATCTGGACACGCCTAATATAATTATAATCATTGTGAATAATTAAATGCTGTCAGTAATATTATACGACCAAATTCTATATTCAAACCTTTCGGATCGTCGGCATAATCAGGCCTCTTGATATGTGGTGGAACTGATCTTCGAGGCGATAAAGGATATAAAGCCCGCAATGAACCAGTGTACGGAAAATTTGGTATATATGGTTCAACCTCTAGAATGAACGTTGATATAATAGAAATTATAAGAATGAAATCAAAAATTTATTTTAAGCATTGAATTCTTACTTGTAGTTGGTGTATTTGCTTTATGAATAAGTTTATGCGTGGACTATAAATTAAAGTACACAGGTGATTTAGAAAACTGCGGGTTTCATTTTGAAAGGTTTAATTTAAAGTATTTACCCAATTCTTTTTGAAACATTCTTGTGAGCAAAAGTAAGAACTAATAATGTTTAATTTCAAGCAAGTAGGGCACTGTAACTTGGAAGGATTTTGGCAATTTTCTCCTCGACAGAGTTGAACACTCATCGTTAAAAAATATCGTTAGGATAGTAGTGATAAAGCTCACTTCAGACGTAACGATAAGATCATACCACTTATTAATAATCATGTGAAACCTCAGTAACTCATCAAATGTGGGGTATCTATTGACATCATTAATCATATTGATCATAACAATTAAGAGCTTCGCGGCAGCTAATTTAATGATGATTTATCTGTCAAAATGTTTGTCTCAATGAGACGATTCTAACGAATTCAAATCAAAATTTTTTTTCATTGCATTTCATTTTTTAATTATTTTTTTTAACTGATTATTATTATTATCTTAAATACTTTAGCAACAAATCGGCTAAGACTGTGTAAAACCTTTAAGATAATTTATTACAAAATAACCTAAAATGGAACATATAGTAAAAAAATTAATACGTAATACGTATATTTTTTATTTTATATAAAAAATATAGATTTATAATTTTAAACCAATAATTTAAATTATATTTTAACTTATAGTTTTAGTTAATTTTAGTTATTTTTTTTTTATAATGTCAACTTGTAAATTATATTTTATTGAATTAATGTTAGATTAATACATATTAATTTTTACAATACTTTTTTTTTGGTGTTAAGGTGATCTCTTTGGTTAGAAGTTTTTATTAATACTTTTTGAAGCATGGCTGTTTATATGGTAACAATCTCGAATAAGCATACAACTGATTACATGTGTAATTTTTTTATATTACTTATTTAAGATGTTCATCTAAAGGTTCTTTTATTAATTGTTATATCTAATATTCCTGCTTGGATGTTTTATTTTAAACCTGATTTTGATTCCTCATACTAATCTTATTAGTTTTTATTCTCTTTTATGATTTAAGTTATTACTATTAATCTTAGAATATATTTATCTTTGAGTATTTCTTGCAATATGCTTTGGTGTTCTTTATTTTATTACATAATTATTGTTTTTTTTTGTTTTTTATTGTTTCTTGTTTTTTTTTTGGTTCTCTTTCTTATTTTTAGTTTACTTAGCTTTAAAAAAACTTATCTTTTTATATTTTTGGTTAGTATTTTTTTGTGTTCTTTATTTTTTTTACTAAAATATTCTTTAATATTTTTTTATATATCTTTTTCTATTTTTATTTCTTTTTAAAATGCATATTATTTTTCATATTATAACAACTGGTTATAATATAAAAGTAATTTTTTTCAGATTCAAAATAAGTAAAAATTATATTTCTTTTATTATTATTATTTTTTTTTTGATAGTTTTGTCAAGTCTTTTGTATTTATATATATTTTTAAACAATGTTCTTAATATTGAAAATTATTGGACTTTAACCTTTTCTTGTTTATACTTTTAAATTTTCTAAAAACGATTTATTATATTGATCTCTGTTAGAATTAAAAGATTTTATTATTCTATCAAGAACCAACTATTATTATAAGTTTATATAGTATCTATAGATATTAAACTTTTAGCATTATATTATATCTCATAATTTCAATTATTTTACATCAGGTTCTAACTTATATTCTTTATTATATAATTTCTCAACTGTAAGTTACTTGTCATTTCTAAAAATAAGTCCATCTTTGGATATTCTAGGTCTCTGGTTTCATGATGCTGCAGTTCTTTATTCTTAAAATATATCTTTACAGTTACTATTACTAAGATTTAAATTAGTAACCTTACAATTTGTAATTTTAGAGCATAACTGTTATGTTATCAACTCTAGAGTTCATTTTTCTTATTATTATTATTATTGTTTAGTATAAAAACTATATTAATATTTAATAATCTTAGTTGTCTTAGCAAAATTAATTTTAATCCTAATTTTGAAATATCTTGTAATATTATTTTGTATTTTTTTCTTTTTTTTAGTATTTTTAATCTTTTTGGTTTAATTTTATATATTAATCTTTTTTCAAAATATATTAGTCAATTTGTTATTAAAAGATCTAATTTTTTTAGTTTAAACAAATAATCTGTATTACTACAATTTTAGTTTTTTTTTAGCACTCTTTATTTAAATACTTTTGCTTTTTTATAAAGTTTAAATATTGTACTACTCTTTTATATTTTGTATCTTTTAATAAGTTCTATAGTATTAATATTATTGTCAGATTATTTTTAATTACTATTTATTTTTTTTTATTTAAGATTTGTTTTTATATTTTTTATATAAAATAGTTTTTATTTATTTTTTATAATCTATACTAAGCTGTTAATATCTTTAAAAACCTAACTTGAAATATAAATATCTTTATAATTTCTTTTGTTTTTTTTTTAGTTTAAAGTAGCAATCTTTTTTTTTTTTTTTTTTTTTTTTTTTTTTTAAACATATAAGCAGTCACACTAGTACTTTATTAGGTTTTTGAAATTATATTTGTAACTACATAAATATCTCTAATATTTAAGTCTAGCATTACCTGGCCATCTTATTGGTACCTAAGTGCAACCTGCCGCATTACTTTGAACAGAAGTAAGCTGCTCATCTAACTACTTAAAGTTCATAATAAAAGGGTCTTCTCTCTTTCATGACAAGCCTCAACATTGTCTTCATTACTTCCTTCTCAACTTGCTTTCCTTTTTCTCTCGTTTCTTCTTTTTTCTCTTCTCTTTCTTTCTGATTTGCCTTTTCTCATTTTCTTGGTTCTTTTAAATTTCTACATTTTTTTCTTTTAGTTCTACCTGTTATTCCACTCTTTTCATCCCATTCAATGATTTTTTCACAATGTATTCTTCATACTTGTTTGTAAAATGTGTCTCAGGCCGTTATTGCTACTGTATTTGCAAACTGCTGTCTTGATCTTGTGTTTAGTATCTTCGCTAGTTCATTTTGCGTTTCTTTTAGAATTAAGCCTTTTATTAATGCTTCTCTTATTTTAACTTCCTCTGTTTCTGTTTTTCCAAAAAGTGCTATATATAACACATATGGGGGAATTCGATTCTTTTCATCTTCCTTTAACTTCTTCCATGCTGTTGCAATGGTTACTTTT
>CAJVQA010009381.1:0-12126 GCA_910591915.1 Cetraspora pellucida | reverse complement strand
TGCATTCCTCTGTGTAACTCCAACATTGCACAGATGCCCATATACACCAGTGTAACATAGGTGGTTTTCCAAATTTTCACCATCAATGGGTTTTGAACTCCCAACCTACCACTTGGAGGGTTGACAACTTATCCACTTCACTAAGTCGCCATACCCTGTTCTTAATAAAATTTTTAAAGAAGAATTAGTAATATTTCTTATTAACTCACCGTTAATATTTAAAAAAAAAAAAAAAAATATTTCTTATTAATAATAATTATATAGAGATATTTCCTTCTGCTTTTTTAGAAAATACTAATATAATTTAGATTACATCAAATTTCATAGAAGTCTTATGTTTTCTAATATTATTATTAATAGAAATAACAGTAAAGAAGAAATAAATTGGTATAACTTGGTAAGTATTAATATATTTATAAGTTATTCTATTAATAGAAATCTAACAATAAAAGCAATAAAAGCAGTTAATAATGTTAATGATCATAATAACTCTCGAAATTAAAAAATATTGACATTTTTATCTAACTTCAAGAGTAATATAATTAATATAATTATTATCTATCAAGTTACTGCTAATACTTAAGTTTAATCAAGCAAATAAAAAGCCACTTGAATTTATTTTAATTCACTAGTATGATAAAGATAGTAAAGTATATAAATGTTCCAAACTAAAACTGCTAAAACACTATAATTGTATATCTTTGAAGAGCATAAATTAAACTGTATATAGTTCTAAGATTTAACAGAAGGAATGAATATTTAGCAAACAGTTTTATGTTTCAATTTAAAGTATATATTTAAAGAGTCTAGTTACTTTAAAGTTTTAAAATAAAATAATTGTTTAATTAATTTAAAGTGTATATTATATAATATGTAAGATATATATTAAGTAATAATAATAGTATTGAATAATAATAATTAAATAAATTCAATAATATTGATATCAAGATATAATCAATAAACATCTAATAATTAATATATACTAATATTAGTTAAATATCGAGAAATAACATGTTTATCAATATATATTGCTATTTTTTTAATAATATATATTAATATAACATTATATATTAATATTTTTCTAATAATATATATTAATATAATGTTATATATTAATATAATAAAATTTTCCAATAATGGCTGTAATAGCTTTAATATAGGTAGTATCTGCATGTTTAAGCATTTCATAGCTAATGTCTGTAGGACCACAGGCTTTTTTATTAGAAAGTTTTAACAAGATTTAAAGACTTCTTTTTCTGTAATAGGAAAGTTAAGGAAGTTGTATAATTGGATATTGATATGTAGTTGTGGTTGATAATGTATATGCCAAAAGCTGTTAAACAGTGTTTAGTCAATTAGTCAATATGTAGTCCAGTTGTAAAAATGAAATTGTATATACTGTTTTATAAGTTTTGAATCTGTAATAAGTTGGTCAAGAAGTTTAATATTAGAAAAGTAAATAAAAGCTTTGTATTAATTAAAGATGCTGTTAATAGTTTGTTTAGCATATGTTGAAAGTGTTTCATATCTTTTTTTAGTAGCTTGTTAGATTTGTTAGTAAAGTAGTAATAAGTTTTCTATATAATAAGCATGATATAGTTGTTTCCAGATATCTTGTGCATATTGGATTTATGCATAAATTTGAAGCTAGTTATCCAAATCAAGAGTTTGAAAGTTACAATAGGATCTGTTATTAATAATCTTAATTCTAGAGTTTATTATATTTATGCTAGAGTTATTGCAAGTGTTTTTAATAATTTTTATTAAATGTCCAAGCTCTTTAAATAATGTGTAAAGTAAGGTAGAATGAGAAAAATATTAATATTTATAGCTATGTTTACAGGTTTTTTTGTTAGGAATAAAGTATATTGTAGTATTAATTATTAATTGTTTAATTTTATATCAGGTGGTTTCAATGCTTTCATTAGTATTGCTATTAAGTAGTGTATTGTGAAAACTGAGATTATAAGATAGAAGATCAGAAAATTATGTTTATTTATTAGTTGACATAGCTTTATAGTTGAAGATTCTATAACTGATGTCAGTATAATAATGTAGGAGTTTGCTATATGCATTAGTGAAAGTCCAGATAGTTATAAGAATAGAGTGGTTACTAAGCATTAAGATATTGCTATCATTAAGTTTGTATAAGAAAAAGAATTGAATGTTGAATAAATCAGTTCAGATATAGTTGATGTGACTATAACTAGTATTATTTGACCATGTAGAGTATTTGTTGTCAACATGTGCACTAAAATCAAACATATTGGAGTAGTATAAATAATTAATAAGCTTAAATTTAGATGATAAGCTGCAAACATCATTATGTATATTAAAGTTTTTAAGTATTATTGGTTGAAGATTGTGTTAAAAAGCTTATTAGATCCATGTAATAATAGTATTTTATGTGTTGTTATATTTTTGCATATCAGTAAAAGAAAGATAGACAGCTATAATTTAGAGTTAAATTACATTTTTAAAAAGAAGATCTAAAGCAATTACTCCATCAAGATATGTTTGGCAGTTATGTATATGTGGTTGTAAATGTTTTTAAATTATAATAGCAGCACTTTCTGTTAAGCTTTTTGAATTGGTTTAGAAGTAAGTGAATAGGTTGTTATTGTAAAATTAAAAGTTAATGCTATTAGCAATTTTGGTTTTAGTAATACAAGACACATGAATATTATTATAAAGACAATAATTTTGCCAAGCATTTCTTTTAGTTACTGTGTTATAACCACTAACATTGTGTATGCAAATATTTAAATAAAGGTTATATAAAGGTTGTGTAGATATAGATACTTGTAATGTAATGTGGCTGTTAAGAAATAAGTTAGGTAAAATGGAAATAGAATTAGAAGAATTTGATTTAAAAAAAAGGTTGTAAAAGATAGAAAAAAGATAAGAGTAAATAATAGTATAATTGAATAAGAGAGAGGCATTTGGAAAATATATATAGGTTTTATGATAGGTATTGCTAACAGAAAAAGTAATGCTAAAGACAGTATTATTGTGGTTATATTTGTCAATATGTTGTATAAGAGATTGGATAGTTTGTTTATAAGAAAGAAGTGATAAGTTGTAATAAAAAAAGAATTTGTTAAAACATGTATAAAGATCATAAAGGCTTAAAGATGTTAAGATAATCTTCTAAGATTGTCTTCTACAGAGTCAATCACTGTATGCTTAGCTCTCACAGCTGTGCAAGATATCATAATCTGCTCTGTACATTGGGTTTCATCATCATAATCTTGGCCTTTTACATATAAAGGCTTAATTGCTTGCCTCTATATGTTATTCTTCTTACTAACTATAACAGTTGTATCTTTTAGTAAAGTAGTAGTTGCATTTATGTGTTTGTAGAAGATGATCAGTTTATATATATTTTTGTTTATTGTTTGTATAGTAATAATATTGGATAAACTATGCAGTTCCCATTCTGCATATTTATACTAACCCTTATATAGTTTTATCTTGTGTTTACATTATAGTTGTTATTCAAAACCCAAAACTATATGTAAAATCCCAAAACCAAAACCAAAACCTGAAACTCTTTCTGAAACTCTAACATTATACTAAAAGGTTTAGAAATTTAATTTTAAATGTTAAGACTTAAAGTATAGTATAATTAGATTGCATTTAAGAAAAATTTTGGTTACTTTATAATAAATATGCATTAATTATTAATATTCTAATTTTAAAGTTTCAGAAAGGTTTCAGGTTTCAGATAACAAGTATAGTTTACACTAACTATTTTACAATATTTAAAGATACATCTATGTATATCAGTTTGTATTCTTTTATATTTCTAATCAGAAACTTTCTGCAGTTATAAGCTTTTGAGTATAGACACCATACTTAGAATGTTTTAAGTAGTCTTCCTAATTAGTATTCTTATAGATTTCTTTATACAGATCTACTGTAACCTAATATAGATTTATTTTGTATTTATACTAACTATTTTACAATATTTAAGAGAACATCTATATATATTAGCTTGTATTTCTTTATATACCTAATTGGAAACTTTCTACAGTTATAAGCTTTTGGATATAGACACTATAACATGAATTATTGCAGATCTGTTACCAAATTTATTTGGTTTCATATCACAAATTATAGCCAATAAGTCAACATTCCTAATTAAGTTAACATACCAATTAAGATATACAAAATTTTAATATTCAATATTTATCATCAGTAAAAATTGAACCTTAAACCTTATTAATTGAGGTGCAACAACTTGACCACTTCACTAAGTTACCACACACTTAGTTTGCAAATTATATATTATTTTATATTATAATTATATTATATAATATTTGCTTAAATTTTTTTTTATAAAGGTAGGTATAAATAACAAAAATAGAAATATAAATGACAAATTTTTTTAAATAGTCTAAAAAAAAAATATTTTTTTTTTAAATATTAAGGTTAGTATTTGTAACCCAGAATTTTATTGATAGTATATTTGACTAATAGTTGTATTATAACTACAGAAGGCAATCATAGAAAAAGTGTACAACTAGTTATTCATACAACTTTAGTTATTGTCTAATTTAAATAGTTCACTTAAAGGTTCTACACAAGTTGCTATATCTGAAACCTGCTTGTAGATTTCCTATTTAATTACTCTAGTTTCTATATCCACCTATTTATCTCTGCTATCAATAATTCTAGCCAATGCTGATAAAAATATGCTATAGCTACTAAGTCTTTAAAACAGTTCTTTAAAACCTTTAACCTTGTACTAAACCTTTTAGAATCTTCTGTACTTCATTCTTATAGCTAATCTAGTATTATTATAACTGAAACCAACACTGGTGGTCAGAACATATCATTAAATTGCTATGCCTTTGTAGAGTTCATCTCAACTCTGGTACTAACTTTACAATATATCCCTACTACTTTGGTATTTATTTAAGTTTTACCAAGCTGCTATTTCATTTAGACTAAAAAGGTAGACTATAACTATATCTCTAGTTTACATGTTTGCCAGCATGTACTCTTTTTTTTTGAAATTTAGAAATTTCAGTAGCCTGGTTGGTTCATTTGGTTCCTTCTCAAAGACTAGCATATTTGTCCAATTTCACAAGTTCTAGCTTTGTTTTATAGGTCTAGTCTTTACAGTAGCACTGTTGAAAGTTTAGGTTATCTCTCTACTCGGGTTTTTCAAGTAGGCTTCTATTTTCCTATCTGGTTTCTGTAATTTACACAACCTAAAAACTTATCTTAGGTTTATACTACCTGTACTAGTTTGTATTCTTTTGTACAATGTTGTACAAGTGCCTAGATCTTTCAGTCATGCTTGTATAACATAGGTTACAAGTATTTAATCCCAACCAATCACAGAAGACAGTTAATCATAATACAGAAAGAATTGAAAATTTTTGCTATCACTAAGATTTGAACTCTAGATCTGTTACTTGGAGGTTGACAATTTATCTATTTCACTAGGTCATCACACTCCTAAAAATAATTTTTATATAACTAAAATATAAAATTTTTAAATAAAATAAAATATATTTTTTATATGATACAAGAAAGAAATAAAATTTAAATGTTCAGGGCAAATTCATAAAAGAAATAGTTTAAAGAATAATATAATATTAGATTACATATAAATAAGAGGTGTAGTGACCTAGTGAAGTGGACAGGTTGTCAACCTCCAAGTGGCAGGTCTAGTGTTCAAATTCTATGAATAGTGAAATTTGAATAATTATACTTGTGTTATGATAACTGTATCTTGTTGATCAGCTGAATGACAAAAGATGATCTGTAATCTTAGGTGCACCATCTAGAATAGAAGCTCGGGGCATCTATACAAAGTGTAACATTACATATATATAGAGGAATATTAAATAATTAGTGTTGTATAAGACTTCAGTGCAAACCCATAATAAGACTACCAGGCACATAACTCTAAGAAACTGAAGTACAAAAATCCATTTGGAAATCCTGAGTAAAGAGGTAGCATGGACTTTTGATGATACTACCAGACTATCAGAAGCCTTAAAAGGAATAACTAGAATAGAACAAACAACAATATGTATAAAGGAGCACATATCAACTAGGCTGCTAGAAATCACTAAAGGAAAAGGATCTTAGGATACCATATTAGACCATCTGAATTAGTAATTTGGGAAAAATCTTGTAGGTTCAGAGTAAGGTGAAGATGTTGAAAAAGGAAGATATCAGAGTTCTAGTGAACTTTATAAGGGTATAGCAGTTTAATGATTAGTCCTGACTACAAGTGATAGCCTAGGCCAAAGCAGTACTAGGTCAGTTGTAAGTATAGGATACAAAAGACTTCAGTAGGCTTAGTATAAAGTTAAACATAACTTAGTGACTATGGTATAGTTGCAGTAATTCTGTAGTTGATAGGATAGAGGTAGATACAAGAACTAAAGTGTTTAAATAGAGAATCCACAGATGGGTTCTAGATATAGCAACTAGTATAAAACCTTTAGGTGAACTACTTAAAATAAACAACGACTATAGTTGTATAAGTGGCTAGTTGTATACACTTTTCATGATTGCCTCTGTAGCTATTATATACAATAGTTATATGCTGACTGATTATCAATAAACTCCTGGATCATAATTACTTGTCTTAACATTAAAAAAAAACATATAAATTACATATATTGTTGTTTGGTAAATCGATAATTCTGTTGCTAATTCTCTTTAATTTTTATATAACCTATGATAGCTAAATCAAAATAGATGTGTTAAATTTGGCTGGTTGGTTTATCTATAGGTAAGTACTAATCTTCTCTTCTAAGTCTTTCTATCAATCTATTCTTTTATTAATTCTTGTCTTTTCTTATCTTCTTAATCTGAAGTTATAATATGTTAAATTGAAGTTAAAGTTCTTTTCTTGTATTAATGACTTGATTATATAATTTATAGCAAATAATCAAAATGCAGTTTAGTAAATTACAAATAGGTAAATAATATAAATAATGAGAGGTTTAATGATAGTTTATTAGTTTGTGTTGGGTTATAGTTTCACTTTTAATATTGGTCAGATACTTAAGTTTATTATACAAATGTATTCACTTTAGAGATATCATTTTTTGCTTTTTTCTTAAATAAAAAGCTTTTTATTTATAATAAATATATTATTTATAGACTATTTCTAATTTTTACTCTAGGTGATATCATCTGGTTATATAAAAACCAATCAGATCACTAGAATTATATAATTATAGCAAACTAAAGAAAAGAAAAACCTTCAAAATTTCAAATAACTCAAGACTTAATTATTAAAATATGCTTTGTCTTCTAAGCAAAACTGTTTAGTATCAAATTTTACATATATCTAAACTCTTTTAATTTAATTTAAAACTAACTCTAACTTCTAACATTAAATTTATTTACTTATAATAAAATTTTATTATATTAATAATATCACCTAAGGTGAAAATTAGATATAATTTTAGTAAAATATTAAGAAAAATTGAATTGGTTATTAGAGAAAAGTTAGTTTTAGTGATCTATAAGAAGAGTTAGATGATTGATATCAAATTATATTAAAATACTTAAATTCTTTATCAATTAAAAAAACCTATTTTAATTACAGATCTACAAAATAATAAAACTTATAATATTAATATTAATAATTTAGATAGCTAAGAACTAAGTAATTCAGATAATAATGTGCTAAGCAAAGATATTCTTATAAATTTTTCTAACAATCTTCTTAATATATTAGATAATAATGAGTATGATGAATTTGATTACTCAATTATTACTTAAAAATTTTTTTTTAATTTTACTGTATTTTCTAAAACCATTGTTTTTTATTGCTACAATATTATTTAAGCTTCTTTGTTCTTTATTTTGTTTATTATTTAGAATTTTTTGCTTACTTTGCTAACTATTTAATTTTTACAGAATAAAAATAATCACAAAACAAAATTAATATGTTTGCAAAATCTTTATATAGTATAATTAAAATAATTTAAATAAATATACAGTTAGCAATTCATTATTCAATTTATATTTAAATATAATGATATTAAAATAAATCTAATAAATAAAACTAGGTTAAATTTATATAATCCTGATACTTTATATCATATAACCAAACTTATATAAAATTCAATTTACTGTAACTTATATAAAATTACAAATAATGCAAGCTTGTAATTTTTGTAACACAATCCTAGTTACAAGACAAGACATTATTGTAAGTCATTAGACCTTTTAGAAAATCTTTGCACAATGTCAATTATGATCTAAAATAATATTTGAGTAACTAGATAATTTGTGTTTATCCAAAATTTTTAAACCTTTAAAGCTCATTATGCTTGTCAATTTCTGCTCATATGACATGTACTTGACTTGTTTTAATGATCTTATTTCATATCGAGGGATTGCTATGAACACAGCAGCATGTAATATAATTCTCCTAATTCTGTCATCTAACCTTAACTATAATGCAGGCCATGCTGTGTCATTAAGGTTAGTGCTAGTTATTTGCTATATTGATAAGGTTAATGCTAGTTATTTGCTGTGTCAATAAGCTGTGTCTGTAGCAATCCCCTATTGGGGACACTTGAACCCAGTAATTATCACATCATGTAAAATCATGTAATGGCATCATTGTTTACTAGCACTATCAAATTGACCTTAACTATATAATCACCTAACTCTAAAACTAACTCTAATTTAGGTCAAGTATTTAATAATGTAATGTGATGATCACGAAAATATCTCAGGGGTTCAGTGATCCCCATGTTGTACTACAGAGCTGTGCATATATGTATTGTCGGCCACAGAAGTTTTTTCTTCTGTAAGAAAGGACAGGTTCCATGATGAACAATAATAATGTCAATTATCGACAAATTAAGAAAAAAAATGTCTAACATAGAATTTTCCTATGAAACTGCACTAACAAAACAAAAAACATGTAGAGAATAAGTTGCATTACTTAGTGTCATGGCTGATACAGAAGTTCACGTGATATATTATAAGACAATTTTGTTGTTATATACAGAGTTCATTTATGTTAGGGTTAGTGTTTAAATTAGTGTTAAAGGTTATATTAAGGTTAGAGTCAGTGAGTTATATAAAAAATCAAAAAAGAAAACTTTTTTGCTAATGCATGAAAGGTTGTTTCTCTGTATGTTTTCGGTATTTTCAAAATTAACGTTTGTTTTGAATTTTCTAATCACGACTTACTATTGGACGATAATCACGTGAACTTCAACATCAGCCAAATTCAGCATCAGCCGTGACACTTAGTAAAAACAAATTCCTAAAGTTCTCTTAAAGATTAAGTTTATTTTATTAATAAATTATAAATATAGTAGAACCATTACGACTTAATTAACTTTCAAGCGGGCTCGCCTATCAGTATCGGAATTGTTTCTTTACTTAGTCTACTATCTATAGATAAACTTTGTAAACTGTATTATAAAATAATAGACTTATATAATAAATAAAAATACATTATTTACCTCGATAAAACGATGAAGTATAATGAATAAATTTGCTTCTGTAATCCATTTCTGAATATGCCTGTGTACGATTACTTTTAAATTTATTAAGTTCAAGTAGAATATTTTCATCATTTTGCCATTTTGCAAAAATCTCGCAGAGTTTTTCTGCTGATGGTCGTTTATCTGGTTCTCGTTCCCAGCAGTTTTTCATTAAATTTATATAACATCGTGGTGTGTTTTCGGAAATTTTTGGTCGTAAATTTTCATCACATATTTTTATTTGAAGCTCTGGTCCAATTTTTTGATCATAAGCAACCGGCTGCCCATGTAAAATTTCCCACATAATTATACCAAATGAATAAATATCTGATGATGTTGTATATTTTCCTTCCATTAAAACTTCTGGTGCCATGTATGATAGAACTCCATAAACCCCAGCGGACCTTGTCTCTAGTGTTATATCAGATGATATAGAAAGTCCTAAATCAGCAATATATGCACTATGCAAAGTGTCCTGCAAGATATTGCCACTATGGAAATCGCGGTGAATAATTTTTCGTGAATGAATTATTTGAAGATCTGATGAATACAATGTAGTAAATTTAACTTATTTTTCCAATTTATTACTAATATTTGATGAAGATTTTCACGCAAAGATCCTAAATCAGCAAGTTTTAAAACAATTATATAATTTCAGAGTGATCTTTTGATATCCCATAACATTGTAAAAATGATGGATTTTTACTATTAATATCATAATATGCCTTTATCTGTAAAAAGATGAATTAATTATAAATATGTATTAAAATGTACATTATTCTGAAAAGCAAAATAAGCTTAATTACTTCTTCATAAAAATATTTTGACTTATAAAGTAGCTTAAGTGCAACTTTTGTTTCCAGATTATAATTTTGGTCAAACCATACGGCTCTATATACTGTTGCAAATCCTCCACATCCTATTTTTTTAATTCCTTTGAATTCATTATAAGGAATCCACGATAAATTAATCTTATTTTTATTAAAAATTTTTCTTAACTCATCATCGATATTATCTTCGTATAGTCTTTCATTTGTTGCTAAAAATTTTGTACATTTAGAACCTGAAATAAAAATCAAATAATAGAAGAAATTACCTGACAATCTAGTTTTTCCTCTATTAATAGTATAATTTAAATGTAAACATTGTAATAAAATGCAAATGTATGAAATAACAGATAAAATCACGATATTACTTTTGATACCACATATTAGCTTTCTTTAAGTCTCTTATAGTTCCAATTCCATTTCGATAGCAATATCCAAGATAGTTCATTCCCACAGCATCTCCCTTCTCGGCAGACTTTCGAAAATGATCAAATGCTTTATAATCGTCAATCTCAACTCCAATTCCACGTAGATAATAAAATGCAAGTTGAAATATTCCACTAACATTTCCCATGTCAGCAGATTTTTTGATAATAAATGAATGCCTTATTTTCATCCTTTTCAACTCCAATTCCATTTTGATAACAATATCCAACATTATTTATTGCATCAACACTACCTATATCAGCATATTTTTGATAATAAGTGAATGCCTTATGTTCATCCCTTTCAACTCCTATTCCATTTTGATAACAATGTCCAACAGTATTTATTGCATCAGCATTACCCATATTAGCAGATTTTTGATAATAAATGAATGCCTTATGTTCATCCTTTGCAATCCCATTTCCATTTTCGTAACAATATCCAAGATTATATAATCCACTAGAATTACCTAGATCAGCAGATCTTTGATAGTAAAAAAATGCCATATGTGCATCTTTTTCAACACCAATTCCATTTTGATTACAATATCCAAGACTGTTCATTCCGCTAGAATCACCCATATCAGCAGATTTTTGATAATAAATGAATGCCTTATGTTCATCCTTTTCAACTACAATTCCTTTTTGATAACAATATCCAAGACTGTTTATTCCATAAGAGTTACCCATATCAGCAGATTTTTGATAATAAATGAATGCCTTATGTTCATCCTTTTCAACTCCAATTCCATTTTGATAACAATATCCAAGACTGTTCATCCGCTAGAATTACTCATATCAGCAGATTTTTGATAATAAGTGAATGCCTTATGTTCATCCTTTTCAACTCCAACTCCTTCTTTGTAACAATATCCAAGGTTGTATATTCCACTAGAATTGCCTAGATCAGCAGATTTTTGATAGGAAATAAATGCCTTATGTGCATCCTTTTCAACTCCAATTCCATTTTGATAACAATATCCAAGACTATTCATTCCGCTAGAATCACCCATATCAGCAGATTTTTGATAATAAATGTATGCTTTATGTTCATCCTTTTCAACTCCAATTCCTTCTCTGTAACAATATCCAAGACTGTTTATTCCATAAGAGTTACCCATATCAGCAGATTTTTGATAATAAATGAATGCCCTATGTTCATCCTTTTCAACTCCAATTCCATTTTGATAACAATATCCAAGATTGTTCATTCCACTAGAATTACTCATATCAGCAGATTTTTGATAATAAATGAATGCCTTATGTTCATCCTTTTCAACTCCAATTCCTTCTCTGTAACAATATCCATGACTGTTTATTCCATAAGAGTTACCCATATCAGCAGATTTTTGATAATAAATGAATGCCTTATGTTCATCCTTTTCA
>CAJVQA010009380.1:0-12128 GCA_910591915.1 Cetraspora pellucida | reverse complement strand
TTTTTATAATAATAAAATATAATATAATATATAAATAAAATAACTAATAATAATAATAAGTCAGATTAACTACTTTCCACTAAACTAAATTATATAGATAGTGTTCTAAGTAGTTATTAAATTTTAAATAATATTCTGGTGAGGAGATTTCTAAAGAGGAGAACTACCAAGGTCCATTAACTAATGCTACTTCTATGTTAAGATCACTAGTGTTATCAAATTCTGTATTACTAAAAGCATCCATCTTTTTATTAGAATCATAATCACTTAGCAGGTATTGGCTGTAACTTTCTGGTCTTCTGAAAGAATTTTCAATTGAAATATCATCAATGAGGTTCATTTCAGGTTGGATTTGGTCAGCTTCTTCAATAAGCCATTCCAGGTATCATGGTTTTGATTATCAGATGTAGGTCAGTAACATTTAGCAATTTCTTCTAAAGAATATTGTTTAATGATATGCCATAACTGAAGGTCAATATGACATTTAAAGCATTCATCAGATGGTAAGTAAAGTTTATCTTCACATTAACATTGAGCTGCTGGTCCTTTCCAATCTTTAGGACAGTCTCTTCTATTAGATTTTTGGGATAATCAAGTACTAATATGTTCAATATAGAACCAGGTACAATGCATTCCACCATATTGGATTCCTTCTTGACTAAATTCCACATTTGGGTAAGATTGTAAGGAGATGGTATAATATTCAGGTAGGATTGGTGCAAGGATTTTCACTATGTTTTGATAATCAAATGGGTCTATTGTAGCTTGTATATCTGTAAAAGTTTCTTTAATATCTTCCATAGCAATTATATAAAAAATTTTTACTTTTCTATCTTTAATTCTAAAGACTGGAATCTGTTCTGAGAAGCATCTAATTATAATATTTAAAGAGGTTCTTTTCAGGGTTGTCCATATAGAACAATCTCTTTCACATTGGTAGCAAATAAATTGAGAGTGTAGGTGAATATGTTGACACTAGCATTAGGTATTAGGGTCTTTCCAACTAATTGAATATTTATTTATTCCAATATTTCTTCTATATTTTTGTGAGAGTTGTTGAATATAATTCCAATTAAATAATAGTATATTTAAAACTATTAGGGAATACTTCAAGTTTGGTATTGGGTTTGGTATCCTGTTCTGTAATAGGAGGTAGGTTTGGTCTCAACATAGCAGCTAATTGTTCAAGTTGTTGGTTCTGATACAAAGAAGATTCTATTTTTGCTAATCTTCTTTGTATAGTAATTTGGAGAGCTTCAGTTTCAAAAAGGAATACATCTTCAACTTCTGTCAGAATTATATTGACTTTTTGTTTATACATTCTTGATAAAACATTAGCATTATTATACTTTTTTCCAAGATGATAAATTATAGTAAAGTTATAGGGTTCTAGTTTCATAACCCATCTAGCTCTTCTTTCTTTAAGCTTGGAAGTTCTTAACTATTGCAAGGCAGAATGGTCAGTAATAAGAAAGAAATGTTTGGCTTCTAAATATTGGTAAAAGTGTTCAATAGCCTACATAATGGCTAAATATTCTAAGTCAGTAGTAGGATAATTTGTTTAGCATTATTTAAACTTCTACTAACATAAGCAATAACATATTCCTTGTAATCATCATTCAGTTAAGATAAAACTGCTCCTAATTCTGAGGTTGAAGCATCAGTATGCAGATAAAAAGGTTGATTAAAGTCAGAATATTGTGAGATAGGATCTGAGATAAGGTAATTTTTGAGAGTATTAAAGACTTATTAATGTTTTTCTGTTCACAGATAAGGTTCATCTTTCTTCAATAACTGGTTCAAAGGTTTGGCAATTTTGGAGAATTCTTCTATAAATTGTCATTAATAAGTGACAATTCCTAAAAATCTTCTTAGTTGTCTAAGATTAGTAGGTTCTGAAAAATTTTTAATTTTGTCTACTAGTCTTTCATCTGTTTTAATTCCATCTTTTCCAATGATATGTCCTAAAAACTTGATATTATTTAGAAAGAAATAATATTTTACTAAGTTTAATTTCAAGTTGGCTTCTTTGAGAACATTTATAATTTGTTGAACATGGTTCAAATGTTCTTGAAAGGTTTTGGAGTAAATAGTAATATCATCTAGGTATACTACTACAAATTTGGTGATAAAGAAGTAAAGGATTTTATTCATTAATTTTTAGAAAGTTGCAAGTGTATTGGTAAGTCTAAAAACATGATATTGAACTTATAAGTTTCTTATTTTATAATAAAGGCAGTCTTTTTTTTATCTTCTTCCTTTATAGTAACTTGCCAATATCTACTGGCTAAATCTAAGCTAGTAAACCAAAAGGCTCTATTGAATGAGTTTAAAATTTCTTGGATAGTTGATACTAGGTATACATCTTTTTCAGTAATAGTATTAAGTTTTCTATAGTTAATGCAAAGTCTCTTTCAGCCATCCTTTTTTGGCACAAGTACAACAGGAGAAGACTAGGGTCTAAAGGATTCTCTAATAATTCCTTATTCTAACATTGCTTGAATTTCTTTTTGTAGAAAGTTTTGTTCATCAAAAGGGTATTGATAGGCTCTTTGTTTAATAAGGTTGTAGCTATTTGTGTTAATTTCATGACAAATAACATTGGTTTGTCCTAATTCTTTAGACTGTTCATCTTCTAAGATATTTTCTAAAAAAATATTAATATTTTCTATTAAGAGTTGTTCAGCTTGGGCATGTTGGTCTTTGGTAAGTTCAAGATTTACATTTAGGTTTGTGTTTTCTACAGAATAGATCTTTTCTTCTAATAGTTGAGTTAAATAAAAGGCAGGAGTAGCTTCTATTTCTGATCAGAGATTGTAATACATTTCATCAATTACAGAAGGTCATTCTTCTAAATAGTAAGTTTCCATTTCTTCTTCATCATCTATCTTATCGATTTATTAATTTTCTTTATCCTTATCTATTTCTTCTAAGATGGAATAAGAGTTGGTAGTATAAGTAGCATTGGTAGTAGTTTTTTTTCCTAAGTATCAAATATTTAAAGTATTGTTTTCAAAGTCCAATTTGGCTCTTGACTTGTTGAACCAATCTGTTCCAAGGAAAAGAGTTTCATTCATGGATTCAATCACTTGGAGGTTAATAGGAACAATAATATCCTGAATATTAATCTTTATATCAGGAATAATTCTCAAAGTTTGGTATGATTTTTATTAGCAGTAACTACAATAGTTTTGAAAAATTTCTGAATTTGGAGTTCTAATTTTCTCATGAGCTTGGCTGTAATTATGTTTACAGCTACTCCTGAATCAAGGATAGCAATAACAGAGATTCTTTAATTCAAATATAACATTTCATTGCTATAGTCTTTTTGGAATAATTAGTTTCAGCTTGGCTTGCTTCTGTAATAGGTTCTTTTTTCTTTTACAAAAATTTTGCAAGATTTTTGCACTAAACAGAGAATTGTAACCATTGTCCAATAGTGGTAGAGGACTTCATGTTTAGGATATCAATTAAGACATCATAGGCTTCAATTTGTTTAATCACAAAGAGATAAGTTTTAAATTCGGGTTTTGGTTTAGTTCTTTTTGTAACAGGTATTTTAATAGAGATTTCCACAGGAATTTTATTCATTTGAGTGTTAGGTTCATCTGATATGACAGTTCTGTTTCTAAGTTTAAATTCTCTTTGGGATTCAGAATTTTTGTTTAAAAACTTAGCCTGTTTTCTGTTAGTAGAATAGGGTTGATTTCTTGATATTCTGGTAATGTATACTTTATCAATATTATTATCCTCTATTTCAATGTAGTTAATATTTTTCCTTCTATTATTCTGAGTCATTTGCTTATATTGACTTATTATAAGTTGTTTTTTAGCTAAACAATCTCGAGCATAGTGTCCTTTTTCTTCATAGTTGTAGCAAGTAATAAAAGATCTCTGATATTGGCTTCTAGATTGAAATTGAGTCCTAGGTTGGTATTGATTTCTGGATTAGAACTGGGTTCTAGATTGAAATTGTTGTTAAATTTTTGGTATAGGTTTAGTAAATGCTGATGCAATAGTTGAATAGTTAAGAGTTATTTGTTGTATTTGTTTGGTTAGATTGTCAATATCTTTTTTTAAACTTCTGTTGGCAGCAGATAAACTAGGTTCACTTCGAGCAACAAAATCTTTTTTTATTTAAATCTTTTTGCAAATCCTAAAGCATCAGCTATATTATTAGGATTATGCATAAGAATAACAGAAAGGGTTTTGAACAGAGTTTCTTATTAAAGTAATATAGCTTTTGGGTATCAGTTAGGTTGTTATTAGTTTCTATTCATTAGATAATTCTTTTGTATTGGCTATAGTAGATTTCAATTGGTTCATTAGGGAGTTGTTTTAATTCATCTGGATCTCTAATCCATTTTTTAGTATTGATTACAGAATTATGTAATAAAAGCAGCTTTTGTTGCATTCCAATTATCTTCTGCATTAGCTTTAGTAACATTTGCAGGGTAGTAAGCTTGTTGCTATTCATCAGCATTTCTTCTAAGAAAAGCTGATATGATTTTTCTCTGTTTGGCAAGACTCTAGTTATTAGCAATTGAAACTATTTCAAAATCAGCAATCTAGACTAAAGGGTCTTGGGTTTCATCTTCATAGAAAGGTTTAATGTGAATAGCATTTCCACCTTTTTTATTTTTTTTAAATAATTAAGAACATCAGCTGCAATAGCTATAATATTTTGAATTTGTTAATTAGATAAAGAGTTAGATATATGTTGTTGAGGATTAAAAAATATTTCAAAGAAGTCACTATAATTTTCAAAGTTAAGATGATAGGGGGATTCTAAATCTTCTTTTCTTAATATAAAGAGATTCTTTTGATAACAGTTTGTATAGACAGCTAAAGATGCTATATTTTTAATAATATCAATAATATTTCTAGAAGAACTAGGATATCTAAAACTAAAAATAAGATTAAAGATAGTGTTCTTTAATTGAGATAGGTTATATTGGTATAGATTTGTTTAACTTGTTTGAAATATTCTATAACTTTGCCAGAGAAGTCATAAGCAAAGTATTGTTTAGTATATCAAAAATAAAAGTTTTAAAAGTCAGGAAATATATTTGAAATTATAGAGTAACAAATTTCACAAAAATCATCTAATTTAGTAATAGGTAACTGAGTGATATGTTCTTGGTATGTATAAATACTTTTAGTAGGTATCTTTCAAAGTTAAATTACATGTACTATCAATTTAGAAGCTGTTTGTCACAATACAAACACTTATGTTTTCATTTCTAAATTCTAATTTTTAGAAATCAGTAAATATCTCTTGAAATTACTATGACAATAGGCTTTATTATTTAAGAGAAATTGTAGAGAGAGCTATTCCAGTCCTAAAAAAGGTCAAAACACTAAAATCAGTCTAGTGGTTGTTAAGATATGGATGTTTAAAGTTAGTATAATGATAGTTAAAATGTTTCTTCAAGAGGGGTTTCTGCAAATTCTTTATAGATCAAAAATGTTATCACTATTTTGACATTAAATAGCGGGTTCCAGAAGGTTTTTACACTAAAATATGCTTAGTAGAAAAGATATGATAGGTTTTCAAGTGTATACTCTTCAAATTTCAAATCAAACAGACCAATATTGCCAGAGTTTTCTTATGACTAACTAAAATCAATTATCTATAGTAAATTGAGAACTTATCTCATATTTATTACTAAAATGTTTACCTGTAGTTTTTCCTTTAATCACAGTGATAACAGAAGCTACTCAACTATAGTATGATGACTATAACTTGACAGATTCTATACAAAGTCTATACAAAACTTAACAAAATACAGAGTAATTTGAGATTTTAAGGCAGAGGCAACAATAAATAGTATATAAAGATACTAAATATTGCATTTAGTTTATTTACTATTGAAATGTATGAAGACATTTAACTTTCTTAAAAGATCAGAAAGTAATGCTTTTATAGATATTTTATATGTATAAATAATTATAATAAAGACTACTCTATTGCTAATAAATACTATTTATAGTAATAAGAACTAATAGATAGAATAGATATAATATATATAATAGATATAGTAGAAATGATAGATATGATAAAACTAATAGATCTGGCAGAAATAATAGATCTAATAGAAATAATAGATCTAATAGAAATAATAGATTTACTAGAAATAATAAAAATGATAAAAATGCTAGATTTTCAGCATAGTAATTTGAGCCAATCAGAATCAAATCACATGTATTATAATTAGTGCTTTTCATTAAAATCATCCTGATCTCGTAATTCCATGACCAGAATCACATGATCTTGTGCTTATTAGAATTGTCTCAGTAAACTGAATCCAATAGTTGTTGTTTCATCAAAATTGGTTTAGTACATCAAAAGTTATGGTCAAAAATGTATAAAACTCTTAATATTAACAATATATAGCAAACCTCTATATCATTATACTGCATCAGTTACAGAATCTTTAACTATAAAACTATGTCAACTAATAAATTAAAAGAATTTTCTGATCTTCTATCTTATAATCTTAGTCTTTACTACATCACTTAATAGTAATACTAATAAAGACATTAAAACCACCTAGCATAAAATTGAATATTTAATAATTAATATTGCAATACACTCTATTTCTAACAAAAAAACCCATAAATATAACTATAATCATCAATATTCCTTTTATCTTATCTTACTTTACACATTACTTAAAGAGCTTGAACATTTAATAATAATTGTCAAAAACATCTACAATAATCTTAATATAAATATAATAAACTCTAGAATCAAGACCATTAATAATAGATTCTATTGTGACCTTCAAACTCTTAATCCAGATGACCACTCTCAAATTTATATATAAATCCAACATGAACAAGATATCTGAAAACAACTATATTATGCTCATTATACAGAAAACTCACTACTATTTTATTAACAAATTTAACAAGTAATTGAAAAAAATATGAACTATTTTTAACGCATTCTAAACAAGCTATTAACAGCATTCTCAATAGATACAAAGCTTCCATTCACTTTTCCAATATTAAACTCCTTGACCAACTTATTACAGATTTCAAACTTATAAAACAGTATATAAAATCTCACTTCATAACTAGACTGGTTATTAACCTATTGACCAAGCATTATTTAACAGTTTCTGGTATACACATTATCAACCACAACTACATATTAATATCCAATGATACAACTTTTTTAACTCTTCTATTACAGAAGAAGAAGTTCTTCAAACCTTGTCAAAACTTTCCAATAAAAAAGCCTGTAGATCTATAGGCATCAGCTATGAAATGCTTAAACATGCAGGTACTACCTGTATTAAAGCTATTACAACTTTATTCAATTATTACTTTAAGTCAAGCCAAATTTCCAAACAATGAAATCACAGTAGAATTTATCCAATTTCAAAACATAATATATTTAATAGTAATTTAAGTCTTATTTACCCTATTAGTCTTATCAAATATATTTGAAAAGTCTATATAAAAATTATTACTACTAGAATCAATACTGTGTTTTCTAACAGCTAATACTTTTATAATACAATTATGTGGCTTTATCTAACAACAGCATATTTATATCAATTTATATACTTAATAACCTTACTGAAGATATATTATGTAACAATAAACCAATTTGGCTTTTATCTCAAGATATAAGTAAAACATACAACTTAGTTAATCTTACTTTTCTTCAAAAATCTTTACAATGTCTTGCCCTCCTTATTTTATAATAAATACTATTACTAATATTTTTTTTATCTAACAAAATAAAGTTATTACAAATCTTAAACTTACTCCATCATATCCTGTACACAATGCTATTGATTAAAATGAAACTATTATTTCTCTTCTATAGAAAATCTACTATGATCTACTTATCTCATACATTTACAACAACTTTAAAGATTACACTATACAAGTTTTTTAGCTAACTAATCTAAAACATTAAATATATAATAAGCTTAGTTTACATTGCTCAGTTCTTGCCTACATGGATGATACTCTTTGGATTACATCCTTATAACAAGAACTATCACAAATCTTTTTTATAGTTGAATTATTTTTAATATGGCTAATATACAAATTAACTTCTTTAAATCTGTACTTATGACTAATAACAAACAAACCAACTATACTCTTATTATATACAACAACTATCTCTTCAACCTTCATTTACCAAATGAACTATTCAAATTTTTGGATGCTGGTTTATACTTAATAACAAATAAGCCAAAAAACTAAACTTATCATTGCAGAATTATCACATCTTATTAAAATTGCAAGTACCAAACAAATTACTGATATGCATACAAGTTACATTATTAATACTGTTATTATTCTTATAATCGAATACCATCTTCATAATATTGTCTTTAACCAATATACAGATAACAAAATCCTTACAAGTTATATAGTACTTGTTAAAAGCAAAGCCAAACTCAGTCACAAAATTCCCATCAGCATACTACTTTACTTTCAGTTATATAATATTCAACTACAACATTATATTACAAACTTTACCAAAAGACTTAATTCTTCTGATTTATTAGAATAAGTACTCACATTAGACTCTAGCAACTTTAGAACAACCTGTGATCATCTATTAGTATTCTGATATATGATAATCCTATTATTGATGGCCTAACAAACATACTATTAACTTTAAAATTATTTAATTCTTTAAACATCTTGGTATTATATTTGCATTTAACCCATTATACAATATTCAATATATTGTTCAAAAAGGATCCATTTCATTTAAATCACTACTCTCATCATACCCAAAATACTCAATTTTCAAAAAACAACTTAGATACTATTATATTCTTTAGTTAAATTAACTAACTACATTTGACAACTCATATCTTTTAGATTGGAAACATATATCTATACATATAAACAAAATTTCTAAAGATAAACAATCACTTTGGTTTAATTATTTAGAAGACCAAACTATATGCTGTTTATACAATTGTATTCTTTATCAAAATTATACTTACTTAATACAAACTATTATAGTTATTCAACTGAATACTTTTTTTTATGAAAAAAACTATGGCTTATTACAATACTTAATGATTAAATTATTATTAACAAAACTAGAAGACAGTCCTTTTCTTCAGGAACTATTCTTATTACTTACTAGCAATGCCACATAGAACAACAATTTACTTGTTTATATTTACTTCTACTTATTTAATTACAAATATGCCCAGGTTGCTCTCTTAACTTTTATATAATTGCAAACAAATGTACAATCAATATTCTTATTAATTTTTTTTCTAAATTTTTTGATCAAGTTAATACATATAACAAAATCCTCAACTTCAATGCCAATTGCTTTGAGCTTATATACTCTATTATAATTCAATATTCTATTTAAATTTCTAATCCTTTTAATATCAACATTAATTCTAATAATATTTGAACCCAGTACTTTAATAGACAACCTTCAACAAATTGCTAACTACAATGCACAATTATCAAAATTTTATTTTTATACAAATGGCTCTGTTATTAACATAAGTATTTTATAATGCTTTATGAATATCAGATAGGCTCAAATTTTAAATAACAATATACTACATACCTTTTAAGTCCAAATAAGATACTGGTCTTACTCATTTAAAGCTGAGCTTACTGCTATCTTATCAGCTCTCATTACTGCTTCTAAAAACTCTACTATACATATATATACTAACTCACAGTCTTTTAAACTCAATTCATACTTTATTTAATATACATATATTATATTTTTTATTATGAAATATATTTATTAACTTTGTCAAATTATACAATATTCATATTATTTTTCACAAAATTACTGCTCATCAGAACAATCAATACAACAACCTTGCAGACCAACTTGCATACAACTATTATAATTTGTTATATCTTATCTTTATATTCTATAATATTTACAACTCTGTATATACTTTAAATTTTGAAAACTTTTTTTTAGAATTATCTATTCATTGCAGAATCTATACAATATGTCATGCATATATTTATGCATTATGGATTACACAAAACTGTTTTCAAAAATGATACAAAATCTTTAATTAAGTTAATTGGCAAGCTACTTAGCTATACATCAACAACAATCAAAAATCTCAAACTTCTCATATAGCTTTCAGTTATCTACTCTCAAATTCTTTAGAATCAAATTCTATTAGATGATTTTTCTATTCCACTTATTTTATACAAACGATATTACTCATTCTTACCTTTCTGTTACTAATGTTATCAAATCAGTTTTTACTTTTATTGAACAACCTGTTCATCTAATTAATTGCTATACAACCTTATAGATATTTTATTACAATATACTTTAAACACTAAAACACTCAACACTACTTCAAATACTATAACCAATTTGCACAACCAAATCAAGCTGTTTATAGTATGACTATTCACAGTATATCAGATTTATCTTTAGTTTTTTAACTCTAATAGATCTAATACCAAATGAACTTATTGACATTATCTGCAACTTTGTTATCCAAAAAAATAGATATAACACTTGTAATCAAGTTCTTACTTCATCTTAATCAACAAATCTATCATAAAATCTGGATTCCATATTGTTTTTTAAGATTTACAACCCAACCTTCCAAATATATCACACTTTTAAATACTGTCTTACTTTTATTACACACTCTTTTATTCAATTCTAATAGTTCAAAAATAAACTCCTAGTATATCTAATAAATTAAATATCAAACTAATTTCTTATATATAATTACTAACACTCAAATTTAGGTGAGTCTTGGCCACTCCAGTTGGTTTAGGTCACAGATAAATTAGTCTGAGCTTTTATTTTTTCTATAATATTTTAAAAGCAGAATTGTATTTTATATAAAATCTTAATTAAATATTTAATAAAGATGAAGGCATGGTCTTACTATTAATATTAAAAAAAAAAACTATTTAAATAATATCTAAATTATAAATAATATACTATATTATATATACTATAGTTAAAAGTTAGTTTAAAAAGAAAATAGTTAATTTAAAATAATTTTATTACAAATACTGAATTACCAAAAAAATAAATTACTAAACTTTAGATTAATAAATAAGTACTAATATAATATTACATATAAAAAAATAAAATATATATTGCTAATTAAAAAATATTAAATTTTTAAAAATAAAAATACAAGAAACTAGTTAAATAACAATATTAATCTGATTTTAGATACTAAATTTTAGACTTAGTAACAGGTTAGCTTAAAATGCATATAATATAATAGTAACTATATTGCTATAAATATTAATTTTTCAAAAATTTAGTATAAATAAATGCTAGCAACTTTATTATTATTTTTCAAAAATCTAAATATACAAAATTAAAAGCATAAAGTACATATCTATTGTATACTAATTTAAAAATTTAAGATAAGTTATTGTAAAAAAACAGTATAGTAAATATAAAAATATCAAATAAAAATTATAAAGTAGTATAAAAGCTAAATAACAATATCCAAAAAATAAAAATTTCTAGTAAATTTAGATTATAAATAAATTAGTCTAAGTTTTTATTATTTATCATATTTGAATTATATATTTTTTTAAAAAAGATTTTTAGAAATATATTTAATATAAAAATATAATTTAAATATTGCATTTTGATTACATAATTATAAACTAATTAAATCATAATTTGAAATTATATAATTATTTTTAATAATTTGTTAACAAAATAGTATTATTTATAACAATTTTAAAAATATATTTTAAATATCTTATATATTATTTTATATTTTTTGATTACAGTTATTATTAAATATATAAATATAACTAAATTTAATATAAATTAAAATATAAATTAAGTAAAATAAATATAAAAATTAATTTTACTAAAAAATAAAATATAACTTAGATTAGAATATAACTTATTAAAAATATAACTTTAATATAATTGTAATATAATATATAATATGTATATAATAAGATTAATATATTGATTAAATAAAAATTAAAAATATAACTTGTCTTAATATTTTTAAAAAAGCTTTAATAGTAATTATTAATATAGTACAGAACAGTAAAAGACATCCAATCAATACATATAGGTGCCAATTTTTGGTTCTTATATGATCAATTTTAATTGGCTAATTTTTGTGTAATTGATTTTG
>CAJVQA010009379.1:0-12129 GCA_910591915.1 Cetraspora pellucida | reverse complement strand
AAGATCATACTATTTCTTTAGCTCTTGACTTTATTGTTAATTCCTTTAGCTTGCAGTTCAGCCAAATTCCTAAAAACTATATTATCTTATTTTCATTTTCTTCCTAAATCCATTCTTTGCCAAAAAATATTTACCTTTCTTCTTTTTTCTCTTTGGCATTCATTGTAATTAACTTGGTCTTTTTTCCATTAATTTGAATATCATTTAAGTCAAAAAAGTCTTTTGCTATTTTAATGATTTTTTCTATTTAACTTTTGCTTGACACAACCCATGTGGTATTATCTGCAAAAGCTACTACAGCCTGTCTTCACTTTTTCTTTTTCTGCATTGAAGAGTCTGTACAGCTGTTGGGTGAAGTATACAAAGTATATCCTAATTTTGAGTTGTTTTGGATTCTTTTTAGAAGTGGATTATAAAATATTCTTCACACTAATGATGAAATTACTTTTTCTTGTTCGATTCCATCTTTGATCTTGAAGGCATTTGTTGTTTCTACATCTGTAATAATTCTTGATTGTCACTTTTCAAAGAGATTTAAAATGAAAGTAATTGCTGTTTTAAGTATTTTAAGTCTTTTAAGTGCCAGGTCTAATGCTACTAATAATACTGAGTCAAAAGCCTTTTCATATCTTGCAATACTAGCCAAAGTTCTCTTTTGTTATCTTTTGCATCTTCCATTATTGCATTAATAATATGTAATAGCTCTTCTGTTGATCTTCTTGGCAAGTCTGCGAAATTTGGCCTTTTTAAAATATTTTTACAACATATTTGTGTCAACCTTTTGGTAAAAACTTTAGTTGTATATTTGCGCAAGGTTTCTAGTAATGCTATTGGTCTTACATTGCTTAAGTTATATTGCCAATTAAGATCCTTAGGTATTGAGTATATTTGTGACATTTTCCATTTTTTTGGTATCATTTTTGTCTTGATGCATATTTCTGCAAATTTCCTAAGAATTTCTTGTGTTTGGCTACTAACTGCCTTGATTAATGTGTAAGTAATTCCTGAGATACCAGGTGCTGTATTATTTTTGAGCTTTGATAATATTTCTAGCCATTCTTCTTCTGAAATATTCTGATTCAGTTGGTCATACTAGGCTTCATCGATTTCTTCTTTAGGTTGATATATATTTACCTATTCATTTTTTATTTTTTGGTTTTGGAAATTTTGTATTTAAAATTTCTGCTAGAAGTGTGATTTGGTCTTTTCTAACACCATGTGTGGGTTTGTTATGAGCACTCTACTTAGGTCCTCTAGCTCAATAAGTCTGTCTATTTTAATTTTTTTAATTAGTTTGTCTAGCAGACTCATTAGCATTCTTCTTTGCTGGTCATTGATCATTTGGCATCTTCTTTTGATATTTTGTTTTATTTCTTTTAATTATTGTTTTTCTAATTCTTCTGCTCTTCTTTTGTATAGAATTTTCTACTAACCTCACAGATCTGTAATTATTTCTTCTGTTCATATTTCTGTAATTGTTTTAATATTGGTTCTGTGCTGCTCATTTATATATTTTGCTGTACTATTGAAAACATCTATATTTTCTAAAATCAAACCTAGTTTGATGTTTTTTTTTCCTAAGCTTATCCAACTTCCTAATTGTGATAATGACTTTGTCAACTCTGACTTTTTTATTTTATTGTTTCTTTTATTAGCAACTATATTAAAAATCTTTTTCTTAGATAAAGTTTTTCTTGCTGCTTCCAGTATACTTTTGCTTATAATTTCTTATATTTCATCTAGATCTTCTTCTGACCTGTTTATATATTCTATATTGCTCTTTTTTACTTTTTTCAATGTGTTTTTGTTTTTGAGCATTCTGTTTAATTCTTCTCTATATTTTTTCCAATTTTCTTTAGATGCTTTCTCATATAAGAAAATTGTTTGATATTGCTCAAACTTCTTAAGTTTTGCCACTTTGTGCAAGGCTACTATGTGATTTAACTCTATTCTTGCTACTGCTGCTCCATGGTCACTATTCATATAGCTAGACATATCTTAAATTTCAGCATCATTAAGACTATTTGCTAGCTCCTTTGTTACCCAAATTTGGTCAATTCTTGTACTAGATTTTCCATTTGTCCATGAGAATTCTTTGCTTTTTGGGTTTTCTAATCTATAAGAGTCTTTGAAGTCTTGTTTTATTAACCAATTTAGAATTGGTTCCTTTTTGAAATGACTACATTTTATGCTTCTGGATCTATCCAGCTCTGGGTTCACAATACAGTTTATATTACCTATAATTACTGTTTGTGCCTTGTATATTCTTTTAATATATCTTTGAATAATTGCTCTATAGATCTTTTTTATTCTTCTTTGTCATTAGGCGGCATATATATCATTATAACTATAAGTTCTAGTTGTTTGAATATGAAGTTTGCTACTATCATATACTCATTAATTCTGTCTATTTGTCCTAAATGTTTTTCATATCTTTTGTCTATCAGAATTCCTACACCTGAGTTCTTTTTCTTTGACAAACTTGCTTCTGACCAAAAACCTCTATATCTATTTAAATCTTTCATCATAAAAAAATCTTCTTTCTTACTAATATTCATTTCTGCCAACCCTAATATATTAATTTTATTGTCTACAATCCATTTATATACTAGTTCTATTTTGTGCTTATTGCTTTTCATATCATTAATGTTATAACATGCAATGTTTAGCTCTATGTTGCTTTTTTTGATTAATTCTATTAATAATGCTTCTTTGTATATTAATTTTTGGTTATAGAGACTTTCTTACTTTTTTTCTGCTGATTTTGAAGCATTTGTTTTCTCTACACCAAAATTCTTTGATTCAACTGGGGTGCCTATTAGGAACTATAAGCAGGATTTACCTGCTTATTGTTCAAATTGCTGAGTTTTTTAAGTATTTCTTGTAATATGTTTTGGTGTTCATTAATATGCTCTATAATTAAAGATTCTTCTTTATACTCATTGCTATTTCTTGTTCTTTCTTTTTGTTTTCTTTTTTCTGATCTACTTGCTTCAGACTTTGAAGGTCTAGTTTCTTCATGTCCAAAGTTATAAATATCTTGAAAGATATACTCTTCTGTATTTTCTTGATTTGAGATATTTATTTCTGTTTCTTTTTGCTGTGTTTTCTTACCTTCATATCAAGACAACTTGTTATGATAGTAAAAAACACTCTTTTCTTTTGCTTTTTGGCAATCTTCTTCAGATCCAAAATAGGCAAAGGCTATGCTCCTTTTGTTGCCATTATTATTGTTAGATATAAAAATTGCTTTGACTCCTAGTAGTCTTAGTTGTCTTAACAATGTTGATTCTAGTGCTAATTTTGGAATATCGCTTAGTGCTGCTTTGTGTTTTCTTCTTTCTTTTAATACTTCTGAGTCAAATCTTCCTAGTGTAATTCTGCACATTGATCCTTTTTCAAAATGTACTAACCAACTTGTTACAAGTGGGTCCAACCTCTTCTGATTCCATCTAGTAATCTGAACTACTGCTGCCTTGGTTTTCTTAAGTATTTTTTATTCAAGAATTCTTGCTTTTTCATAGAAGCTTAAACATCTTGTAACTCTTCTATATCTTGTGTCTTTTGGTAAGTTCTATAATGTCAGTGTTACTAATAAAACTTTTTTTGTTTGACTTATTCTTTTTGTTCTTGCTTCTGTTTTAATACTTCATTTTGAATAAAACTCTTTGACTTGCTTCTATTCATCCATATAGAATCGTTTATATTTTTTGGTGCCCATCTTAATGCATGGATATCCTTTTAGAGTTTACTTTTTGTTCTTTTTTCTTTTTTCTTTATTGATGCTTCTTTTTTTAGATTACTTTTGTATCTTAAAAGCATAAGTCTCTTTGACTCTTCTGTTCCTAGGTCATGTGTGCCATATTCTGTCATTAGCAATGCTATTTTATCTTCTATTTTTGCCTTTTCATCTAAATTCTTGAGAATTTCTTTTTCTGTTTCATTTAACAGCACTTCTGCTTGCTTATTAGTTCTATTGTCTCTTTTTTTGTTGATCTTTTCTAATTTATCATCTAGATGCCTTCATTTAAGACTATTCTCTTGAATTACTAGTTGTGTTATAGGTGCTTCTAGCTCTATTAACTCTCTACTTTGGTAGTCTTCATGCTCTACTATTTTGTTGTTTAGCTTTTTTCCTTTCTTTTGGTCTTTGCCTTTAGTATCTTCTTTTGCTACTATATCTTTTCTTTTTATAAAAAACTCTTGACTTACTAGTTGTATTGTTGATAGCTCTAGCTTCATTTTTGTTATCATAGTTTGTGCTTCCTCTTTACTGTCATACATTACATCTTGCATGATATTTTCATGCATTTTTTCTTTTTGATTTACTAGAAATCTTTCTTCTATTGTCATAGTCTTTCTCTTATAAAGATTTTTCTGCACTTCTTTGTGCTTGTCTACTAAGACTCTTATAATATATACTTGAACTGGATCGCTTGCCCCTAAAAATTATGCTATATTTATATCTATTTGTGCTATGCAAGCTTTTAATTTGTTCAAGCATGCATACTTTTCTGTTGATATCTTTTGATTTAAGTTGTAAAGCTCTTTAATTTCTGCTATCGATATTTTAATTCTAGTTGTTTGTCTAACTTCCTATACTATTCTATTTCTAGAAGCTTCTATTTATTTGACTAATACCTATTCTTATTGCTTGTGCTTTATTTAGTCAGTCATGTTTTGTGCTTATTGCCTAATTAGACATATGCTACTTTGTTTGCTTGTTTGTTTACTAAATTTACGTGTTTGTTTACTTTGTGCTTTGTTTATACATCGATCGATCAGAATTACAAAGTTACAGCCAAGTTTACAATTTTCTAAAAATTTTCTAAAAATTTTCTAAAAATTTTCAAACAAGTTTTTTATTCTTTGATTGAACAGTTTCTCTCAGAAATTGTTTTATTAAACTCTAGCTATTTTTGTATTTTTTTTCTTTTTTCTTAATAACATAAGACCAGTTTATTTAATTAACTTTAGGGCAAACTAAAGTGTATTGATTTATAACCTTACAAAATTAAAGATTAGTGAAAAGAGTTTTTGATAACAATGTATTTGCATCTTTAACTAGATTTAAAATATTATTTTATTCTTTAGTATTATTTCTTTTTTATTTTCAGTTTATTAAATGCTTAATTATTAGGTCTTAAATATGAACAAAATTTAAAACAAGTTTATTATATAATTTGTTAAAAGATTTATTTCTGAATACAATAATTACTTCAAAAATTATTACTAACAAATTATATTTAGAAATTAAAACAAACTTTAATAAGAAAGCCAAGTATTATATAAAATATAATGTAATTGGCAATATAACTTATTAAAAAAATTTTAAACTGGCATTAAATATATTTTTTTTTAAATTAGCAAACTAAAAGTAAATATAGTAACAACAAAATGCAATATTGTTAGGTAATTTATAAAGAATGTTTTTTCATTTTTTCTTGTTAAAATAATAACCCAAAAAATGCAACAATTAATGATGTTATTATTTTAAAAATAAAAGCTGTATTTAAAAAAACTAATATAAAATAAATATAAAAAGTTGTTTATTTATTTTGTTAGCATTTATAAAATTTTTATTTTTTTTATTTTTTTTTTGATATTAAGATGGTCTTTTTGGTCTTTTAACTTTATTAATACTTTTTGAATAATATAGTTTTATAAAAACTATTATAAGAAAAATGTACAACTAACTACATATATAACTTTTCTATATTACCTATTTAAGAAGTTTATCTAAGAGTTCTTCACTAGTTGCTATATCTAACATCTCTGCTTGGATGTTTCATTTAAACTCTCTGAATTTATAACTTGTATCAACTTTACTGAATTACTCTAAATCTTCATCTCAACCTTAGAACTAATTTATTCTTAAGATAAACTTTTTGAAGCCTTCTGTATTTCCATTTACAGCTGATCTGAACTTACTATAACTAAACTAACACTTGCAATATTTAAAATTTTTATATGTAGTAATTCTAATATATTTTTATTAAATTAATATTTAGATTATCTAAAAGTTCTTTTGAGTGTATATGTATTGTTGTTATATTTGTTCTAGTCTGCTATTATGCCTTTAACTGCTTTCTTAAAAATATTTAAACTTTAGCAACTTATTTATATAATGACAATTTTTAATAATTATTGTTTGTAAAATTAATTTTAAAAAAGTAATTGTAAACATTAATAACTATTAATTTTTATTTTTTGTTAGTAGCATGTCTTTTTTTTAAAAAAAAGCATAATAAAGGCAAATGATTAATACTATAGATGGATTTAGTTATATATATTCTACTATATATATAAATTTTAAACTTATATCATAATTACATACTATTTTTTTCTTCTGTAAATCATATCTTTTTTTGGTAAAATGCAAATTTTTTTGCATTAAACTATATTTATTTATTATTTTATTAACAAAATTTTTTTATTTGCATTAATTTAAATATATATAAAAAATTTTTATTATTTTAAAAATTTATTCAAATTAAAAATATTTGTTATCTAAATTTTTTTATTCAGTTTAATTTTTTTTAAAAAAAATATCTATTTAAGTATTAAAATAAGTCATTTATATTTATTAATTTTTTTTAATTTATATTAATTTAGATAAGTATAAATAAAATTTATTAATAAGTATTTAAAATAAGATATTTAAGTTTATAAATATTTCTTATATAATTTTTTTTATTTAAATTAATTTAAATAAATATAAATAATATCTTTTAAGCATCAAAATAAGATAATTAAGCTAATGAATATTTATTATCTAAATTTTTTTATTTTTAATGATATTAAACTAGTCTCTTTTGGGCCCAGAATTTTATTCAGTAAATTGAATATAGGGACTTGTGGCCGAAGCCTCAAAGAATTCACCTTACATTAGAGAGTACAACTAGCCACATGTATACTTTTGGTGTTTAATTTAAGTAGTTTGTCAATAGTTCTACACTAGCTGCCATATCTGCAACCCAACTAGGGGCATTGTTTATTTAAACCCTCTGTGCTGCAATCCTTACTGTGTCATTAGATCATTTCCAATACAGCTATCAGTCAAGAAAGTTTAGATACTTTTACCTATTTCTCTTAGAACCCATACCTTATTTCATGCAGTATATTCTCAGAAGCATTGTTACTAGAGCCTTTCATATTCTACACACAGCTAATCTAGTTTTATGTAATATGTTATAGTTACCTAACACTTGCAGTTACAAGGGTTACCTGTTTAACCACTACATTATACTATTTCTACCCTTATAAAGTTCATTCAAACCCTGATACCTATTATTCCAACTTTTTCTCTTCATCCTCCTACTATCCAACTCAGAATCTGACAGACTCCCCAGACTTCCAATCCAGATAGCTTAGTATGGTATACTTTAGTATCCTTTTTCTTTAGTAATTCTGGTAACCTGGTTGGTCAGGTGCTCCTCTACACATCTTTTCATCTAGTTGCATGCCTGCCTATTTTTTATTGGGGTTTTCTGGACTTTCATTAGTCTGATAGTACTGTCAAAGGCTTGTGCTACTCTTTACTTGAGAATTTCTAAGTGGGCTTCTGTCTTCTCAGTTTCTTGGTTTTCTACATCTGGTGGTCTTATCATAGGTTTGCACTGAAGTTTTATATGACACCGGTTATTAACATTCCTCTATGTACATGTAATATTACACTTTGCATAGATGTCCTAGGCTTCTAATAATAAGTAAAACCCAATTGGTTGTACCCAAGATTACAGATATCTAAATCCAACTGATCGACAAGAGACAGTTTACCATAATACAAGTTAATTACCAAATTTTATTATAAATAGGATTTGAACCTTAGACCTGCCACTTGAAGGATGACAACCCAACCACTACATCAGAATCACCATAGATAATTAAGCTAATGAATATTTATTATCTAAATTTTTTTATTTTTAATAATATTAAACTAGCCTCTTTTGGGCCTAAGATTTTATTCAGTAAATTGAACATAAGGACTTGTGGCTGAAGTTTCAAAAAATTTACCTTACATTAGAGAGTACAGCTAGCCACATGTACACTTTTGGTGTTTAATTTAAGTAGTCTGCTAATAGTTCTATACTAGCTGCCATACCTGCAACCCAACTAGGGGCATTGTTTATTTAAACCCTCTGTGCTACAATCCTTACTGTGTCATTAGATTATCTCCAATACAGCTATTAGTCAAAAAGGTTTAGATACTTTTACCTATTTCTCTTAGAACCCATATCTTATTTTATGCAGTATATTCTCAGAAGCATCATTACTAGAGCCTTTCATGTTCTACATACAGCTAACTTAGTTTTATGTAATATGCTATAGTTACTCAACACTTGCAATTACAGGGGTTATCTGTTTAACTACTACATTACACTATTTCTACTCTTATAAAGTTCATCCAAACTCTGATATCTATTATTCCAACTTTTTCTCTTTATCCCCCTACTATCCAACTCAGAATCTGACAGACTCCCCAGACTCCCAATCTAGATAGCTTAGTATGGTATACCTTAGTATTCTTTTTCTTCAGTGATTCTGATGACCTGGTTGGTTATATGCTCCTCTACACATCTTTTCATCTAGTTGCATGTCTGCCTATTTCTTATTGGAGTTTTCTGGGCTTTCATCAGTCTGATAGTACTGTCGAAGGCTTGTGCTATTCTTTACTCGAAAATTTTCAAGTGGGCTTCTGTCTTTTTAGTTTTTTAGTTTTTTACATCTGGTGATCTTATCATGAGTTTGCACTAAAGTCTTATATGACACCGGTTATTAACATTCCTCTATGTACATGTAACATTACACTTTGCATAGATGCCCTAGGCTTCCAATGATGAGTAAAACCTGATTGGTTGTACTTAAGATTACAGATATCTAAATTTAACCAATCGACAAGAGACAGTTTACCATAACACAAGTTAATTACCAAATTTTATTATAGGTAGGATTTGAACCTTAGACCTGCCACTTGGAGGATAACAACCCAACCACTACATTAGGATCACTATTCTTAAATTTTTTTATTTAAATTAATATAGATATATATAATAAATATCTATTAATATAAGTACTTAAAATAAATTATTCATATTAGAGAATAGCAATTTATATAATATCTTTTAAACTATATTCTAGGCAAATTTGCTTAGAAAATTAAATTATGTTTAGTATTTTTTAAATAAAATAATAATTTATTAATGATATAAAATAGGGGCCTGCAAATTGCCTATTTTTGAGGCCTGGCCTAGCTTACAGTTAGGATTAAAAATTTTTTTTAGCCTCAGCCCAGTCCACATTTAGGGTTACTATTTTTTTGCTAGCCTAGCCTAGCCCACATATATTAAATTTTTTTGTCAACCTGGGCTGGCCCAGTCTGCAAAAATTTCTTATATAATTTTACAATATTTTAAACTCATACTGGTCTGCAATTATAAAGTTTTGTAAATTTTTCAGCTTGGCCCAGCCCACAATTATAAAATTTTGCTTCAAACCTGACCTGGTTCACAAAAATTTGTAGGCCAGGCTGGGCTATAGGATCCAATGCAGGCCTCTAATATAAGATATATTTTGTTTATAAAATATATTCTTAAAAACATATTTTATAAACTTTATTATAAAACTTATTTTAAAATATTAATAAATTTTTATGTATTAAAATTTTAAAAATTATATTTAAAAATTTTTAATATTAAAATTTTTTCAAGATTTTTTAAAATTTTATATGTTTTTAAAACTAAAAAAAAAATTTACACTTTGTACAAGTCTAGATTTTTATAAGTAAATTGCAAAAGTATTACTAATAAAAATTGTCATTCTTTATATAAACTAAAATATTATATTAAGAACTATAGGCTCAAAATTAATATTTAAAGAGTTTTCCAACAATTTGTAAATAATTTTTTTGATTAAAATTTTTTTTTAAATTTGTTTATTTTTAGCTTATAAGCAATATATATTTTTTTTTATAATATAAAATTAAATACTGTTATAATATAATTTTTATTTTCAAATATTATCAAATAAAATTTTATTTAAATATTTTAAAATTTAAAAAAAATAGATCATAAGCATATTTTTAATATTTTCTAGGCAAATTTGCCTGAAAAAGCTTACAGATTAAGGGATAGTAAAATTTTAAACTATTATATTATTTGAAAAAAATATACTTGTATATATAATAAAGTTTGTCTAAATAGATTAAAATTTGCTTAGATAATACAAAATTGAATAATTTAATTGATTAATTCACATAAATTTATAAGTTAATTTTATTATATAATTTTAGAAGCTAATGTTTAAAAATTTATATCTCAATAAGTTTTTATTCAATTTTAATAATTTTACTATAATTGGAATCAGAAAAACCTACTCTACAACTTTTATATAAAGATTAAAAATTATTTACTTAATTTATTTTTTCAAAAAATTAAATATAAAAAAAACTTGTAAAAATTTGCAACTAACTATATATAGAAATAATTAAAAAAAATATAGTAACTTAGTAAAATAGATAAGTTGTTAACCTTTCAAGTGGTAGGTTGTAAGTTTAAAACCTACAAACAGTAAAAATTTAAATAATTATCTATATAATATTTGTATTATAGTAACTGTTTCTAATGATTGTATTAAGATACTGTAATTATAATTATATTAGTATGACTGACAGGTTATAAAGCATCTGTAAAACTAGTTATACAAAGAAATGCAAACTGGCATTAATTGGTACAAATCCAAAATAAGTCTTTGTAATTATATAAATTTATAGAAATTGAAGAACAAAAAGTTTATTTATAAAAACCTGAATAAAAAGATAATATAAATCTTTAATGATACTATATAAAAGCTAAACCTAAAAAATAAATATTAATGTAGAGTATTTAGATAGGCAAAAACTTTAAAATAAAGAATATTACTAACCAGACTACTGAAATTCCAACTAAGAGAATTAGAAAAAAAGATATTAGACTAATCTAATATATTAATAAACTGGTTATAGTTCTCTTGAGCTATCTGAATTAGAAGTTTGAAGAAAAAACAAAAATATATTAAAAGTACTAGGAATATGCTGTAAAGTAAGTACTAGTGTCTGGGTAAACTCTATAAGGATAAGCTTTGTTAATGTTTCATGAAGTAGGTAGATAGATAACAAAAGGGCTCTCTGAGTCTTACAGTTAGATGATATGTTCTGAAATTGAATAATGGCTTGACAGATATACAGAAAGAAGGCAAAATGTTGAGTTAAATAGCACTTAAATATATAAAAACCAAGATAGCTAATTGTTTGAATACTATATAGAAATCAAAATATTTAATTAGATAGTTTCCTAGTAGATTATAGATATAGCAGCTAGTATAGAACTCTTAGGCTGACTATTTAAATAAGTAACCAAAAGTTACATATATGACTAGTTGTATGCTTATTTTATATAAATAATATATAATGTATTAGCTAAAAATACAAGTATTTTTATAACTCTATCAAATGCTTCTTTAAATTAGTTTTATCAACATATATGGCTACTATATAACATTTTTTAACAATAATAAAAAAAAGTTCATAATATAACTAAAAAATCTAAATGTTCAAAAATATATTCTTTAACTCTACTTTTTCAACCTAATTCTAATACTACTAATACATCTACTATAAGTTCAACTATATTTATTAAAAACTGGTTAATTCTAGGCTATATACTTACTAACTGTATTTACTAAATGCAAAGATTATTATTTTAGTTTTTTTTCAACCTTTCTATACTTAAAATTAATTTAAAATAGGGTGTGGGTCCCATAGCTTAGCAGTTAAGCTCCCATACCCTCCACAGTCAAGGTCAACGGTTCAAGTCTGGCTGAAGGCAAAATTGAAAAGATTTTAGCTTCTGTAATCTAACAAGAAGCCTGTAATTGAATATGAAGTTCTGTGGTTAAGTCCAAGTGCAGTACAATAATGGAAATAAGAATTTCCAGAAGGAGACCCAATCGTGAAGTGCAGGTACTATGCGTAACAAGCGGTTGTTACAGAAGGTTACGGTTATAGAAAGATTGTACATGTAAGTCCTTTAGGCTAGGGCAACACCAACATCCTTATACCTCCCAATATAGGCAGTACCAACATCCTTGCAC
>CAJVQA010009378.1:0-12129 GCA_910591915.1 Cetraspora pellucida | reverse complement strand
ATAGATGCCCCAAGCTTCCAATGTCAGGTGGGGCCCGACTTGGTGTACCTAAGATTACAGATGCCCAAAACCCAACCAATCGACAAGAGACAGTTACCATAACACAGGTATAATTTCCAAAATTCATCATCTATGGAAATTGAACCTTAGACCTGCCACTTGAGGGTTGACAACCTATCCACTTCACTAGGTCACCACACCCCAAGCATATAAATATATATAAAACCTTGTGACTTAAATTCATATAAATAAAAGATTAGTATATAAGAAAGTTCTTAGAAAGAAGTTTCCTAATATGAAGAGTTAATACTTAATATAAGAGAAGTGATAAATATATCAGAAATAAAAAGAAGGTACCCTAGCAGAAGATACAGTAAACATAAAAGAAAAACTATAAAAAAGAAATAGACTTACTAAAATTTAAACATCTCTGGCACTAAACCAGTTTAGTAAATATAGAATACACTAAATAGATAAAATCTAAGAGGAATCTTGATACCATACTTAGTAAGTTTGCATTGAGGGTAAATTTGAAGAACTATAGATACTTAGTAATATTCAATAAAATAATACTTAAATATAAATAGTAATTAGATAGCTCTAACCTGTTCTGTTATAATAATAGTAATATATATTACATATATATGCAGTAAGTATTGAAAAACAGAAAGTTTAAATAGAAGACTCACAGGCAGGTCTCAGGTATGGCATCTAGTAGGTAACCTATTGGTAAAACTCTTAATTAGATAATGACTAAAGTTATATATATGACTAGTTGTACTTTTATTAATATACTCTGTATATATTATATAATCTTATATTACTAATAATAAAAAAATATGTAGGCAAGATTATTCTTGAAACTAAAAAAAAATATATATTACTTACTTTGTTTATTTTTAGTTTACATCTTTATAATTAATGTAAAAGATAATTAGTATAACTTTAATCAAGTGAAAGTGTAGTAATTTAGTAAAATAGATAAGTTGTCAACCTTCAAATAACAAATCTAGAGTTCAAATTTTAGTGATAATGAAAATTTTGCAATTTTTTCTGTATTATAGTTAATTGTTTTCTGTGATTGGTTAAGATTAGATATCTGTAACCTGTGTCATACTAGCATAACTGGAAGGTTTAAGCATTCATATAATATTATACAAAAAACACAAACTGGTACTAAGCAATATAAATTCATAATAAGTTTTTAGACTATATAAATCACAGAAACCAGGTAATAATATAGAAGCTTACTTGAAAGACCTGAGTAGAGAAGTAGCCTGAACCTTTAATAATGTTATTATAAAGACTAAATCTATAAAATGAAGCTAAAACTTATAAAACCAGACAAAGAACCAGTTTTGAGAAAAGGCTAAATAGAACTAACCAAATTACTAAGATTTATTTTAGAAAAAAAAGTTATATATCAAAGAACATGTAAACCAGAGGTGTATAGTTATGACCTGCCTTTTCAAACTATCTAGTTTGAGAACTTAATAAAACTTGAATTGAATACCAAAGTAGTAAAGATATGTTGTAAAGTCAGTACTAAAGTTGTAATAAACTCTACAAAACTATATCAGTTTAATAATATGCCTTAACTGCAAATGTTGGTCTTAGCTATAGTAATACTAAGTTAGTTGTAAGAATAGAATACAGAAAATTCAGAAAGGTTTAGTACAAGGTCAAAGGTTTCTCATATAAGTGAACTACTTTAAAGACTTAGTGATCATAATATATTTCATTAGCATCAGCTGAAGTTATTGATAGATAGAAGTAGATGAGTAGATATAGAACTAAAGTATTTAAATAAAAAATCTACAATCAGATTTCAGATATGGCAGCTAGTATAAAACCTTTAAATGAACTACTTAAATTAGACAATGACTAAAGTTGTATAAGTAGCTAATTGTACACTCTTTTCATGATTGCTCTCTATAGTTGTAATACAACTATTAGTTAAATATACTATTAATAAAATTCTGAGTTACAAGTACTTAACTTAATATTAAAAAAAAAAACTTTAATCAAGTAACATAAAAAAAATTATTTTGAATTAAATCAGATTAAGTAAACAAAAAAAAATTTATACAACAAATAATAAGTTTTATATTGATGCAATTAGAAAAAATTATATTAAATGATAATGTTTCTAATAATAATTATAATTATGACTATAGTAATGACTATAATAATGATTATAATAATAATCAAAATAATGGCTATAACAATAGTAATAATAATAATAATGATAATAGTAATGACTATAGTAATAACTATAGTAATCTTACTAATAATAATTGTATCATTCTTGCTTTAAAGCAATTTAGATTTGTTTTGAGCTGCTTAGTTTTATTTTAAATTTTTAGATATATTTTAACTATTCCAACTTGGGTTAGGCTTATTCTAAAGTAGTTTAGAAGTATGCTACTTTATTAACACTCTAATTGCAGTTATATAATTGTTAAATAATATATTGTATTATAAATAGTAATAAAATTTAAAGAAAATAATAACAATAATTATTAATTACTTTTATTGTTAAACTTTTTATATTTGAATTTTATTATATACTATCTATATATAGTATTCTGTTTAACTTATATGCAAGTTTTTAATAATAAATAAATGTTTTATATTTATCTTTTTTAACTTTAATTCTTAACAATATAACTCTAATTTAAAGGTAAAAAAAAATATATGCATGCAAAAATATATATATATATATATATATAATCAACTCTAGATATAACAACTTTTATAAATAAATTTAAAATTAAAATTAGAAAAAAAGTTTATTATAAAAATGAAAAGAGTTTTAAAAATATTTAGTAATTTTCTATAATAAACTTTTTTTTATTATTATAGTTCATTATAAAAAGAGTTAATGTATATAATCAAAATAACAGTTTTTATTTTAATTTTTAAATTTATTCTTACTTGTATATCTACTAATATTAACAGATACATGTCAAAATGATTTTGCATTAATTCTAAAATTTTTCTTTATATTTAAATAGATATAATATATATTTGCATATTATAATCTGTCTCTAATAGATAAAAAGTAAAATTAATAAAACAAAACTCACTAACTACTTAATTAAAATTATAATTTATAGTTATTAATCTGCTATTTTTTAAAAATTTTAATTTTCTTTAAGCTTATGCTTTACTGTCCAGTTTATATATCAAAAACATAATTGCATTTTTAAAGCATCTTATACTTTAGATATAGTATTAATTTTTGTAAAGTTTTTGTCAGTAAATACAAAATTTGAATTTATATTATAAAACTTTATAGATTTAAGAAAGCTTTCTAATATATTAGTATGCTTTTTTGTAATAGTGCTTGTATTTATTGCCTTTGTTGTATCTATTATAAGATAGGCAATTAGGAATCCAGCTTTCTTAATATTAGCAACAATACTGTAAAGCTCATACTACTTATATGCTGTTTTATAAATAGTGCTTATATAAATCTCAATTATATTAATATTAAAATTATTAATTTTTGTTAGCAGAAGAGTAACAAAGGCAAGAACTATAAACTCTGCATCTTGTATTTCTAAGTATTTAAAAAAGTTCTTGCTTTTATATTTATTAAGTAGGTTATATCTAAATTCAAATAAATTACTATAATATTAGTATATATGTTTTTCTATTATAGACTTTTAGTAATATATATGTTTATAGAAGTACTTGAATATGTTAAACCCTTTTCACTACAAATAGTTTATTTATTCAACTGTAGTAAGGTATGTATATGTTCTAATCTTTTCTAACAGTTTATTTGACATTTCAATACAGAGGTTTGGACATAAATAAAGAAGTTTATAACAAATATCTATTTTTATAATACTAAAAACTGTGTTAATCTGCATTATGCCTTTGTTTCTACAGTTATAATATGTATATTATTTTTGGTTGAAGTTTTTGTATTCCTTACTTTAAGCTTCTTTAAACTGGCAATATAGATATATAAACCAACAAACTATATCTTCAAACTTTTTTAACATATTTGCTTTTTGATATCTAGTAATAAAAAAAAAAAAAAAAAGAGAAATAATAGTAAATTTTTATTTTATTTTTTTTTATTTGAGTACTGTTGAAGAAAAAAGTAATACAGAATTTCAAGTATATTATAAATTTTATAATATATACAAAGTCTGTACTGCCTTTTTCCTTAATAGCACTTATTTTTTTAATTTTTATTTATTTTTTTATTTATCTTATTTTTTTTGATTTGTCTTTATTTTTTTTTTTAATCTTATAATATAAACATCTAAAGATGTTATATAATATTATTTATTATTAGGTAAATATATAGCATTGTATGTCTGAAGCAAGTATTAAATTACAAATTATATTATATTTACTATATATATACTATATATATATGTTACTGTTTGATTGGATGATAGTTATATGATGTAGCTAGACAAACAAATCTTGCATATTACCTTTTACAAAATAATATAATGTCCTTTGCTATGCTTTGAACAAATGAATTTTTTTATATTTAAATTTGAAATTTAAAAATTAAACCTTAATAGCAAATTATAAAAATTAGACTTACATCTATAAATAAGCATTTTTTCTTTTGATTTTAGGAATTAAAATGTCAACAATTTCTTTTGCTATTATGTTTTGAGAATCTAAATATATATTTACAAATAGATATATTTAATAAGCTATATTAGCTACTTTACTAGTATTTGTATTTGCTGTTAACTCTTGGATCCTATCTGTAATAAAGTCTTCTATTTCAAGACAATTAATCTTAATATGTATATTATTATTAATATATTTTGTCTCTTAACTAATAGATTTAAATTAAATAGCTAATTCAGTATTAGTAGAATTCTTTATCTCTTGACTAATAAATTCAAATTGAATAGCTGATTTAGTATTAGTAGAATTTGTAATTTTTGCAGAAAGACTGATTCTTTTTTTTGTTCTGTTTTTTTTTATACTTAGAGCATGTTTTGTGTCTAATGTCATCTCAATTAAACATTTCATCAAAATGAACTATATTACATTTACTACACTTTATATTAATTATAAATCAATTTATAAACTAGAATTTAATTAAAGATTTTTTTTTCAAAATATTAAGTTTTTACTATTTGAATATTATTTAGATTTATATTAAGAAATAGTAATAATATTTATATAAATAATTAAAGCAAGTTGATATAAACAATAATTAACTTATAGTTTCTAAATTAAACTAGGATATAAAAAAATCTTATTGTCTTCTATTACAAAAAGAATGCAAATTTATAAAACTAATTTAGTAAAGATTAAAAAAAATTTTTATATCACAGTATTGAATTTCAATTTGATACAACTTAATCTATTTTTATTTGCATGATATACATAATTTGTAAACTATTGTTACAAGCTAAGTAAGATAAAAGAAAAAATATTTAAGAACAAATATTTATATTAAGAAACAAATAAATAAATTAACAAGACAATAGAATTATTGATAGTTTTAATTTGAACTTATAAACTATAGATTTAAATATTAAAATATTTGTATATATATATATTTTTTGTTTTTGTAATTCTAATGAAGTTTATATATTAATTTATATATTATAAATAGTTAAATAAAAAATTTACACAATAGCATATTTATATGCTATATCTGAATGCAAATTAAGAAATTCACAAGAACTAATGTTACTTTTTTCAAATAGTTAGACAGCTTATTAGAAATAAAAATATAGATTTTCCTTTTAGTACATAAACTTAATTATGTATTATACTTAGATCTATATATGTGTGCCTAAATTATTTTTGAAAAAAATATTTTTAGCAAACATTTTATTTGGCATTGCTAAATTTTTTATATAAAACTTACTAAATAATATGTATTTTGATAAAAGAATTTTAATAAGTATAAAAATTAATTTTGGCACTATATAAAACTACTTTTAGCTGTTTAAAACTATAATTGTTTTTTATTAAGATAAGCAATTTAGATACATATATATATTCTGGTCTGTTATAGGTTTTAAATATTAGTAAATATAAAAAATTAGTGATTTTTACCTAGTTATTTATAATTTTTTTTTTGCTCAATTACAAAAGTAGTGCAGATTTAATATATAGAAATTTAAATATATAATATACAATATAAAAGATAAGATAAAAGATAATTGGCATTTAAGACTTTTTATGTAAATATAGTAATAGAGAAAAAACAATAATAATAATGAGTTATTAAAAAACAATATATAGTATACTTTATTTAATAAAAAAATTAACAATATATTTTTATTTAAAGAAAATAACAATACATTATATTAAATAAAAATAATTAACAATACAAATACATTATATTAAATAAAAATAATTAACAATACTAAATACATTATATTAAATAAAAATAATTAACAATATGTTTTTAATATAATACTAAAAACATACTAACAAATATAACAAAAATTTTATTTTTTTTGCTAAGACTATTAGTTATTAGTAACTATTGTCCTTATTGTAATTTTAATTATAGTTATATAACTTGTACAAGATAAGTATGCAACTAGCTAAATAAATAGCTTTTGGCTATCTATTTAAGTAGTCTATTCACAGATTTTATACTAGCTGCCATATTTGTAATTTGCTAAAAAATTACTTAATTAAATACTCTGATTCCTATATTTTATAGAAGGAAATTGTCTGATTAGCCAATGCAAATTAGTTGCTCAGATAACTTATTTATACATTTTAAAGTATTTTTTGATAATGTAATATTTTAATAATAAAAAATCATCATAAAAGCTATTATTAGCTTTAAACAAACATTAATATTTACTAATTAAAATAATCTTAAAATAATCTTATTCTTTATAGACTTTACTTAAAAGTAAAGATATTATAATCTACTACTAATACAGAACTCTGTATGATTATTATATACAAAAGATAGTTATTAAACTAAAAGATAGTAACTGAATATATTATATTCAAAGACCAATCTAATAATATTTTACTATCTTATATTTAACTAGATAATATAATTTGCTTAAGCTGTTATAGTAGAATTGTAACAAATAGCTTAGCTAAATTTCAGCAGCATATATTAGAAGAGCAACATTATACTAAAATAAAAACTTTTTATTTTGATATAAAAATGTCAAATAAAGATAATATTTTAGATAATGTTTTGTTTTTTTTATATGCTATAGAAATTATTATAAATATTTTTTATAAAAGAGAACATAAAGCATTGTCACCAATTTGAAAATTTAAAGAACTTCAAATGCTTATAGAATCAGAAAACAAACAGTTAAAAAATTTCTTTGATAAATTGTATTTGTTAACAAATCCATTAAAAAAAGTAAAAATACAATGAAAAAGTCTTAAAACAGCTAGTATTTTTGTGTTATTATCTTTGTAATATTATAAATAGATTTGTTAATAATATAAAAAAAGATTTTAGAATATATTTAGAATCTACTAGAACACCTAATTCAACAATTAACACTTTGATAATATTAGGTTTAACAATATCATTTTATTTAATTTTATATACAAAGAAAGCTGTATTTAAAAAATATCAAATAACAGTAAATTTAATTATTTTAGATAGTATTAATAATTTATTAATTTTAAATATAAATGATTATCACAAAATTTACTCTATAAAAATGCTTATTATTACTATAACATCAATCTTAACATACTTTGCTACAATTTTAATTAATTTAGTTAAGAGTGAATTAGCAATATTAAAATAAAATATTTATAATTTTAAGCTGACTAATGCTTTATTAATTAAGTTTGAAATTGAAAGTTATTTTATATAGTCATATTCACTTTTTTATAATAAATGCTAAGAATTTTGTTTTGTAAATAATAAAATAAAGTTTGAAGAGCTAATTGCTTAAAGTTATGACATTTATTTTAAAAAAAAAAAAACTTGAGATCAATCAAGAATGCAGTACTTGTAGATCTTATGAAAAATAAGTTTCATATAATAAAATTGTATATTAATGCTATTAATATTGCTATTTTAATTTTAGTAATAAGTAGATATATTTAAGAGAAAAATTATATCTCTATAATCACTAATTAGTCTAGTCAAATAAATTTAAGAAGTGCTATATTATGATATATTATTTATAATAATCTTTTTAGAATTACTAATAAAATTTTGTTATTTCTTCCTATAATAGAACCTTTAAATATTTTACTAAATAGTTATGAACTAATAGTTTTTTAATATTATTTATTTTTTCTGTAATGTACAAATATGTATTTAGTAAAAAAACATTTTTTCAAAAACTAAAACTATAATGTATACATTTATTGCTAAAACTCTTATATAATGTATGACAAGAAATTGTAGCAATAGTAGAATTAAAATTTGGCTGTAAGCAACTGCCACTTCTAAGATTATGATGTCCTTCACTATTAGTAAGCTATTCTTAGAAAAGAATGGTAACAGTAGGCAGACAGTAAAGCCTATTGTAATAAAAGACCAGGATTATGTCAACTAGACCCAATATACTAGGCAGGTTATGATATTCTCCACAGCTGTGCAAGCCAAGCTTAAAATGGTGAGCAACTCTGTAGAAAACATTACAAATACTATCTCTACCTCCAATGCTTCACCTCCTACTGAGATAAACATATGCTATACTAAATTCTTAAATTAATATAACCTACCTCAAATTACTGAACCTGTTTTACTCAAAAAATTCATCCAACATCTACATTTAAATAACTTTTTCAATTCAATAAAAATATCTATAAACTTTAAAAAAACAAAATCATACATTTACTTAAAAACTACAGACCAAATACTATCAAATCATGCAGAAATAGATCTCTTTCTTTACAATACATATGGTTATTTATTATTATTAATATCTTTTAATTAGACAATTCCTAATACAAACTCTACTGATCTCTTTATATCCAATTAACCAATCTATCCAAATAATTCTACAACACCTCCTTCTACTCTATCAATAATCACATCTGAACATATCTCTATATCAATTAAAATTGGATCAATAAATATAAATAGTCTCTCTTAATTCAACAAAAAACTTTTCTTAATAGAACTATTACAAAAAAACAACTTTAAAATATTTGGACTTTCTAAAACACATTTGTCCTCTAAAGAAGGAAAAATCTTTAGTAACCAAATTCAAAATTATATCAGTTTCTGGAGCTCATATACAAATTCTTACCAAGCTGATGTTAGCATATTTGTACATAAAAAAATCTTTAAATATATTGCCAAATCTCATAATTACAATGAACACATAATTGGACTTGATTTCTATTTCAAAAACACATCTATCAGACTTCTTCAAGTATACTTCCCAATTAAAAAAAAAAAACAACTTCATAAAGAAATCCAAGACTACTTAATTTCTCTTACCCAAAATAACAAATATAAATTAATTATTATAGAAGATTTAAACAGTGTTCCAAATCTAAGAATTGACAAATCTTCTCTAAAAAAATTATCAATTTCAGAAAGCCAAATAATTTAATACTTAATTAGCTTCCAATTTAAGGACATCTATCACATCTTCTACCCTAATACATCAAACTTCACTTTTAGTCAAAACAACATACAAAGCTAAATTGATCAAATATGAACTAACTTATCTATCACTAATATTGACTATACAGAAATTCTTCCTATTGGTATAATTGAATCTAATTATTAAATCATAACTCTTGAAATCTTTATTATAATTAATAAACCCAAATCTCATAAACAACATAAGCATAAAGTCTTTCTCTGAAAAAACTATACTAAAGAAAATCTTGAAAACTATAATGAACAAACTATCAAAAATCTTCAACATTTATCTTCAATAATCTTCATAATCTCTAACCAAAACCAACTTAATATTACATAAAATAAAATTTATAAAGCATTAATCAAAGCCTTTACTAAACATATTCCTTTTAAAAAAATCAAACCAATTAAAGAAATGCATAACTCTTTATCACCAAAACATTCACTACTTTATTTCCATTACAAAGAAATCCAATTTCTTAAAAATTATATGAACTTAATTAACTTTAATACATTACTCACCAACTACCAAACCAAATATTCAGATTGCATATTTCAAACATCATCACTCTCACTAATCCAAGTTAAAAAAGAATTCCAAACTATTAAAACTGCACTTAACTACCAATATCAATAATCAATCTATAATGAAATCAAAGAAAAAATAAAAGAATAAAACAAATCCTTTAAAGAAACATCTAAACTTTTTTATAAAAAAATACTAGAAAAATATAATAACATTCATATAGATAGACTACTTCTTAACAATAACCTTTTCACAGAACATAATGAGATACTAAATGCAATTAAACTTCATTTTACTGAATACTTCAAAACCAAACTTCTCGAAACTATTCTATTAAAATCTGACTTCTATTCTTTCTATGAACCACATTCTGAATTTGAAATCCATTACCAAAATTTTACTTATGAAATTACTGAACAAGAATGGCAAAACATTATCTCTAACTTATCTAATTAAAAAGTAGCAGGTCTCTTAGAAATCTACTATGAACATATAAAATATGTTAGCTTCAAAGCACAAAACATTTTTTAATTTTTTTTAAATAAATATTTTTATCTTTAAAAAATCACTTTAGGCTGAAAATCTTCTAATATCTTTTTAATTCTCAAAAAATCAAATTGGGACTACACATTAAATCAAGTTTGTCTAATTTCTATAATAGAACCTTTCAAAAAAACTTTTATCAAAATATTTACAAATCAATTAGATAGCATCATTTCTCATAATAATCTTTTATCAAATCTAAACTTTGCAGTTTCAAAAAACTCCTCTACACATCTTTCTATACAAATTTTATATAACACAATTGAATATTATAAAATTACTAACAAAAAAGCCTAGATTCTCTTTCAAGATATGTTCAAGACTTTTGATAAAATTAATATAACAAGACTTCAAAATACTTGTAAAAGAATAGGAATTCCTTTAACAGGAATTAACCTAATCACAGAACTACATTCTCATTGATTTGCTAGAATAATTACTGCTCATGGTCTTATCTTACAAATACCAATTAACTCTGAAATTAAACAAAGTGAAATATATTCACCTCTTCTATAAAAAATTTACTACAACCCTATACTCTACTTTATTCAAAAAAAATACAAAAACCACTTATTAAAAATTTCATGTCAATCTCCTATTGATATCATAACAAATACAACATCCTCTCTAATAATGATTCCACCATTAGCTTTTATAAATGATACAACCTGGCATTGTGAAAGTGCAAATATAATGCAAAACATTATAAATGATACCTCTGAATTATACAAATTTAATAATATAGAAATTAATACCACCAAATCAAACCTTCTGTACATAAAACCCAAATTTATATTAAACCCAACTTCCACTCTCTTAATGAATTAACAAAACATTACACCTAGAAAACCACAATATGTAATTCGATATCTTGGCATTTTCTATGATGGTCAAGGATCTTTTAAACCAACTCTTGATCAAATTTAAAACAAAATTGAAAACTTCCTTACTCTTATTCAATACAAAAAAATAACATCTTCACAAATTTCATCACTTTTTAATTTAATTCTACAATCCTCATTAGAATACTTACTTCAAATTATTCTAGTTCATACAAATACTCAAACTAAATTTTCTCACCTTTTTACTATCTATACCAAAAAAATGCTCTCCTTAGCAAAAAACACTAACAATATAATTTTCACTAACCCACTTATTTTTAATTTACCAACCTTCAACAACATCATTCAAAAAATCAGTGCAGCTAATACTGAACGAATATTTAACATACTACTAATCCTTAAAAATATAGGCATCTAATGAATTAAAGGATGGCTTACCAAAATATAGTCACCTTAACTTTTAGCCAAAACCTTAACTAACTACTACCAAAAAATGCAAAATTACATTATACTCTTCCACCTCTTCCAACTAGCCTTTAATAAAATCTTATCTTCAATAATTTCACAAATCACACCCTTTCCATCATCAATACCAAAAAATACTCATACTATTTTTGACATCCTTCCTGTCAACCCACCTATATCTACTATCAATAGTTTTA
>CAJVQA010009377.1:0-12129 GCA_910591915.1 Cetraspora pellucida | reverse complement strand
CCTAAAAGTATAGTTTAAAATAACAGTCATTAGATTTAATATTATTAATAAGCTTTTTAATTTATTTTATAAAATGTGATATATCAGAAGTAATAATACAACCTATAGTTTGATTTGGTGATATAAGTTGGTTATAGTATTAGGTATAGTATTAAGTGTATTTGAGTTAAGAGTATATTGTAGTGAGATATCAATAAGACTAAGTAATAGTTGGTTAGATGGACAAGTTGTCTAGTGAAGGTGTAAACTAATTTGATAACATTGATAACAAATAGGTAAATATGAAAGGTAGCATTTATATAAAATGTGTGGAATAAAAAGTTTATCTGATAGGATTTTAATTCTAAAAAATTTAAAGGTAGAGGACTGAAAGCTATAAGAAAAGTTTGAGATTTTTTGATTATTGTTAATATAAAGCCAGGTAACTTGCTAGTTAACTTGGTTAAGGATTTTGTGCAATTTTTAAAAATAGTTTTGTGTTATCCAGAGTGCATATATATATGCATAACATATTGTATGAATGCTATAATAAGTAGGTAACTCTAAGTGAAAATTCTTAAAAGTTAAAATATAAGCTAAGTTGTAAGTATTATAAGATGTAAAAATAAGGTATGGCAGATTGTCATGGTTACATACTAGTTGGTCAGCAAGGTTGTTATATTTGTTATCTTGATAAGCAGTAACTTTGTGAAAGATAATATGAATATTGTATAATTTGATGAAATTGATAAGTGTGTTCTATAGTGAAAAGTATAGCATGTAAGTGTATAATATAGTTGTTGTTAAGTTTAAAAAACTGTTGTATTTAGAAATTACAAATTGTAAGTCTATATATATGTTTATAATATAGTTTTTAAGAACAGTAATAAGAGCTGATAGAATAGTAATAAGCTCTGACTTGAATGAGCAAGGCCAATATTTAGTTTGAGCTTAGAAGATATGAAGTATAGAATTATTTGAAATTTGAGCCCATCCAATACTCATTAAGCATTGTGAAGTGCCCAAGTTTATAACTGAGCCATCTGTATAAAAGTAAAGTTTTGATAAGTTGAAGTTATAATTAGCAATTTGCTAAAGATTATTTGTAAATAAACTGTGTTCAAAGATATTTGGAATTAAGTGTATTGTAATAGTAATGTTAGAAGGATTTGGGGTTTGAATAGGATGTCTAATTCTAATAGAATATATAAGATTAACATGATTGGCATTAAAGTTAAAAGTTTTGTTATATGTATTAACTTATTCATAAAATTTAGTTAAGACATTAATGGAAATAATGATTGTGCATTTGTTAGTTATTGTGTGAGAATTAAGATAGCAGCCTGAGCATGTATTTGATTGAATTGGTGAAAAAGAATAGAGATGAGTAAATTGTAATTTAATATGATATTGCCAATAAGTTATAAGAACAGTTTTAGATAGTAAAGGCTGTTTTTTAGTTTTGCCAATGATAATTTGGTTGTCAAGAACCATAATAAGCCATGGTTTTTTCTGTAAAGAAAAATGTTCAGTTGTATAACTATAATAATTTGTGTTAGGTAAATGTAAATTTCAATAAAGAGTACAATTATATGAGTGACTTGTAACTTGGTCCTTCAAAAAAGTAAACCAAAGTAGTTGTTTGCCTTTAGAAATTTTGTTTATACATAGAGAAATATGTTTCTAGTCTAGAAGACATAAGTTATTAAAAGTGATAAGTTGATCTAAATATAAAATGCCATAATGTCTGAGTTGTTTCTTGAATGTTATATATTTAGAATATAAAGAAAGTAGTAATTTAAGTGAGATAGAGCCCTTTTGAATAGTGCATGAAATGTTGTATAGTAGATTAGATATAAACATCATACCAAGATGTTTAAAGAGCTGAATAATCTTGAAATTAACTGTATGTTTGTTAGAACCATCAATAATGAGATTATTATATATTAGAATACTGGTAGATAATCATAAATTATTTTGAAGTTGTTGGAGTCTAATGTGGGTACTTATTCCCAAAAGGTTAGATGAATTAAGTTTTTTGGTAAAGTTTGTAATATGGTATTGTAATTGAATATTCTATATATTATGAATATTGTAAAGTTGAGGATAAAGTAGTGTACTTGTAGAAATTGTATGATTGAGTTTAGCCTTATTTTTAACAAGTTCAATATGGCTTATAAGAATTTTGTTGCATGTGTTTTGACTAAGAACAATGTTATGAAGATGATACTCAATTGTAGAGATAATAACAGTATTAATTATATATTATGCTTGTGTATCAGTAATTTGTTTAGTGCTTGCAATTTTGATAAGGTGTGATAACTTAGTAGTGATAAGTTTGGTTTGTTTAGTTTGTTTGTTGTTAAGTGTAAACCAGCATTCAAGAAATTTAAATGATTTATTTGATGAATGAAGATTTAGAAAATGATTATTATATATAATAGGAGTATAGCCAGTTGAGGTGTTGTTAGTTGTTAATAAGGATTTGGAAGAGTTAATTTGAATATTAGCCATGTTAAAAAAAGATTTAGTTGTTGATAAAATTTATAATAGCTCTGTTGTGAAGATGTAACCTATAGAGTATCATCTATATAAACAAGAACTAAGCAATATGAGTTGGATTTGTTGTATATTTTGTGTTTAAGATTAGTAGGCCAGAAGACCTGTGTAATATAACCTTTAAAATTGTTATAAATATATATAATAAGTAGATCATAATAAATTCTCCACAAAAGTAAAGTAATAGTTTCATCCTGATCAATTTCATTAAGTACTGGAATGATGAAGTAAGACCAAGATTTGTAATAACTTGGTTATGTTGGTTAGTAAGTATGTTGATAATGGCATTAGTAATAGAGTTAGATAAGGCAAGGCATTAAAGAAACTTTTGAAGTAGGATTAGATTAACAAAATTGTATACTTTGTTCATATTCTAAGATATAAGCCAGATTGGTTTTTAATTATATAATACATCTTTGATGAGGTTGTTAAATATATGAATAGATATAGATATGCTATTATTAGGTAAAGCAATATAATTATATGGTGATAAAATAGAATGTTGTGAGAACACAGTACTAATCCTAGTAGTAATAATTTTTGTATACACTTTTTGAATATGTTCAATAAGACTTATAGGGTGAGTAAGATTTAAGTTACTATTAAATGTATTATGTTTAGGAATAGGGTATATTCTGCTATGTTTCTATTGTTTAGAAATCTGAGTAAAGCAGTGATAGCTTTAATATAGATAATGCTTGCATGTTTAAGCATTTTATAGCTAATGCCTGTAGGTTCACAGGCTTTTTCATTTGGAAGTTTTGATATAGTTTGAAGAACTTTTTCTTTAGTAATAAGAGAGTTAAAAAAATTGTACTACTGAGTATTAATATATGATTGGGATTGATATTGTATATGCCAAAAGTTATCAAACAAATTTTGATCAATTGGTCAATATGTTGTCTAGTTAAAAAAGTGAAATTGTATATATTATTTGATAAGGTTTGGTTTAGTAATTAGTTGGTCAGGAAGTTTGATATTGGGAAAATGGATTAAAGGTTTGTAATAATTAAGAATGCTATTAATAGCTTGTTTAGAATGTATTAAGAAAGTTTTACATCTTTTTTCAGTTGCTTGATGTATTTGTTGTCAAAGTAATAGTGAGTTTTCAACATAATAAGCATGATAGAGTTGCTTCTATATATCTTGTGCATGATGAATCCAGCTATGTAGGTTGTTATATAAGGTAAGAGCTTAAAAGTTACAAATGGATCTATTGTTAATAATCTGTACTTTAATATTAATCAGTTCAATATTAAGATTGTTAGAGTTTTTAATAATTTTAATTATATATCCAAGCTCTTTGAGTAATAAATGAAGTAATGTAAAGTGAGAAGAGTATTGATGATTGTAGCTGCATTTTCAAGTTATTTTGTTAGGAATAGAATGTGTTATATAGAGATGTTATAGTTCAACAACAACTGAATTTCAAACTAATTTATAAACCAGTTTAATTAGTTTTTGGTTCAATTTTTAAAACCAGTTTATAAATAGGTTAATTAATTAATAATACTAATAAAATTATTATTTGTAAAAATATATTCAAAATCAATAATAATAAACAAACAGCTATTTTAATTTTATTAGAAATAGTCAATTGTATTTAAAATAATTCACATATTACAAATATTAATAAAACATTGCTTCAAATTTATTTTTAAAGCTTTGTAGAATATAATAAAGATGTTTTTATTTAGTTACAAAAAAATGTTTAATAAAAAATAGGAAAACTTATAATACTATATATTATATTACATCTTAAGCAATTATTTATCAAATTAAAGTTAAAACCAGAAACTTGAATTTATTATAAAATCTGAATTTAGTGTAAAATCTGAATTTAATAATATTCGAATTTAGTAGATTAAATTTGAATCTTAAAACTAAACCTGGTTCTCATGATTAAATTTAGGTCCAAATAATAACTAAAACTGCTTCATTAATACCATGAAAGACCATTGCATCATTTTTTTAAGTTTTGATTATAAATTTGAATCTTGAAACTAAACCTGGATCTTATGATTAAATCTGGGTCCAGATAATAACTAAAACTGCCCATAAAGGACCATTGTATCAATTTTTAAATTTTGATTATGAAGCCATATTCACATTCTAAAAGCAAAATTTTTTCTTCTAACATTAATGCAAGGTTTCAATATTTTAGTCTTGCACAAAATAGATTATTTGAAGAGATCTAATTAGTACTATTTTGTTGATCTTTCTAGAATATCCTATTATCTAATTAAATCATTTGATCAAAGCAATTATAACTCAGTTAACACCACTTACCCTAATATAAGCACCAACTCTTACATTAATACAAAACACACACTAGTATTGAATGTAACAGTTCCAGATTGCAAGTCTCAGTTTGGTGTAAAATATTGTTTGGCCTGACTTGCCTCTAAGATCACAAAACTAGAAATGCTGGTGAAATAGTTTCACTTTACTAGCATCTCTATATAGAACTACAAAATTTTCACACCATTACTAAAAATTCTTAAGTGTCATTCTAGATGGATTCCTAAACATCAAATATAGTACAAGCATGTCTGAAATGTGTGTTAGGTTTGTTGTACAGATTTTCTGGACTAGAATCAGGTTTAAAAACAGGTGCAATGTGACACTCAAGAATTTAGAGCAAACATTCATTTTATCAAAATCATCTATTTCTCAAAAATCAGCATAAGAACTTGCACTACAAACCTAGTACACATTTCAGCATGCATCGAAAAGTCAATAAAATACCTACTAACGCTAACATAAATTAGTCATAGCCAGTCAAAATAAGAACCATATTAACATAAAATACAAGAATTAGATTAAAATTACTAAACTACAATATTAAATAAGAATACATCAAATTAAAATAGAATTTTCTTGTTCTACTATGTTCCTAGTAAATCTATAGAGATGAGTGACTCTGATAAAACATTTAATGTTGGATATTGTTAGCAAAATGGAATTGGGATTGAAAAGAATGAACATAATTCATGCATTTATTATCTAGTAATATTAGTACTTGTATTAGTACAGTATAACTATAAAAAAAAAAAACAAATAAAATACCATCTTTATATATATATGTTATATAATTGATGATTAATAGATATAACTGGATGTGATAATACTAGCATGTATTATGAATATAATATTCCTAAAAAAATAAGTGCATACTTTCATATGTTGACTTTGCCAATTCAAAATCAGGTGCTATGGATCAGAATCAGGTTATTTAGCTCTAGAATTTATCATCAAACTATATTATCCACTTAAAAATTTCGAAGTCAAGTAAGAATCAATACAACCAGATACTAATTCTGGCAAATTCCAATTCTAGACACTATATATACAATACTTAAAAAATAGATATTAGTGTTATTGATTCTGAATGATCTTGATAAAAGCTACATATTATAAATAATACAATCAATTCTCTATAATTATATATTGCCCGATATAATTTAATATTATAATTAGCTAATAACAAATCTCACAGTACATATTATGCTAGCAATATGCACTTATAAAGGGTTAATCATATTAGAACTAATCAACTATATGGTCTTATAATGATAATAGCTGATGTAGCCAGAGTACTAATCAAATAAGAAAATTGATTAATGCTCATTAAAGAATAAAAAAAAAAATCATATAGTAATAATTCCAAAAAGAGAATTGGCTTAAACAACATGCAAAGTAAATTCAGAAAATACTTCTAATTTACAAGATAAAACTATTAAAAAAATCAAATATGAAAAATAATATGAAAATACAATACTTCTCAAAGCCCCTAGATGGTGAGATCTTTGGCATTTGAAGGAATGAGAATAAAAAAGATGCTTCTAATTCATGAAAAAGATTAAATGAAGTTATTTATCAACAAAATCAAATAATATAATAAAAAAAAAAAGTATGAGAAATGTTTCTCTTAATTAGCCCAAGCCTCAAATAATGAAATATTGTATACTTAATGGATTAGATTAGACAAAAATAAGAATCTTTTTTTGTAATTGTCTTAAAATTATAAAATAATAAACTTTTTAATAAGGAGAATCAATAAATCGAATTAGCAATAACTCAAAATTACCTTACCTCCAAATCACTAAAGTTTATAAATAATAAAGTTTTTTTTAAATTGTTGAATTTTAAATCTTGTTACCTGAATCGTATTGAACCTTTATTTTTTAAATTTATAAATCTCTTGACGTTTGCTAATAGAACTGTGAATTTTTTATCTATTTGTAATGAGTGAAGATATATAAATAAATTTAGAGTATTATGATAATGAAACATTTCAGGATGAAATAATTGATACTTCAGATACTAATGCTGATGATTCTTTTAGCCAAGTTTTGGAATCATCTCTAAGTAATATCCTCACAGTAGGTCAATTAAGAAAGTCAAAAAAGTGTAAATCATCTGTTTGGCTGCACTTTAATACAGAAACCGCCAAGTATTTTGGGAAACCAGTTTTGTTGTAAATGTGGGCAAGTATATGAGAGTTCTACTGGAGTTTCTGCACTAAGAAAGCATCTTGAAAATCATCAAATACAAGCATCAAAAAAAAAGCAAGCTACACTTCAAATTTATCATAAAGATCCTCATAATGAACAAGAGCAACAAAAAGAGATGAGAAGTTAATAACTTGGCTTATCATAGATCAACAACCATTCACAGTAGTTAATAATTAGTATTTTCATGAATTTATAAATGTTCTGGATCCTCATTACATCGTTCCTATAAGACAAGCAGCAAAAAATATGATTATTGATGAGTTTAATAAACAGCGTGAAAAAATCAAAGATTATATTAAAAATATTTCTGGTAAAATCTCTTTTATTGCTGATATATGAAAATCATTAGATAATGATTTTTTTTTGAGCCTTACAATCTATTATATTGATTTTGATTGGAGCTTCAACATTTTTTATTAGATATAGTTCCTTTTGCAATTAATATACAGGTGTTAATATATTAGAGGCTATTAGTTCCATTCTTAATGAATTTAAATTAAATAATAAAATAATGGCACTCACTACAGATAATGAATCTGCTATGGTAGTATGTGGTCATTTGTTAGCAAAAGAACTAGAAAATGAATTTAATAATATTGGGTTCTCTTACTATAGATGCACAGCACATGTCTTGAACTTAGTAGCAAAATAAGGATTAATAATGGCTGGCTTAGCAGTAAATAAAGTGCATCAATTAATGGTAAAAATTAAAGCATCAGTTCATCTCTGTGATAAATTACATGTGTTATGTGATCTTAAAGGAATTAAATATCTTAAAGCAGAGCTTGATATAGAAATAAGATAGAACAGTACCTACTACATGCTACAAAAATTTAAAAATATGAAGTTAGCCTTGAATCTTTTTAGCATTGATAATAACTTGATTTCTGAATTGTACCCTAATCATGACGATCAACAAAAATTACAAGTAAGTAAAATAATTAAATTTTTTTTCATGTAATACAATGTAATGACATTATTCAAATTAAAACTTAGCTGACAACTCTCTACCAATTAGATTATAAATTGTCGAAAACTTTTATTTAATAATATATACATATTAAATTTTAGCTTTGAAACTAACAATAATGATAATGTTAATATAAAATCTTATGATCTTGTTGGAGCCATTAGAGAAAGCTACAAAACATTTATCAGCAGCATCTTACCCAACCCATGGTGATGTCTGATTTGTTTTTATAAGCCTTTAATGACATCTTGATACATATATCAAAAAAGAAGAATACTCTCAAAAAAATATAGCCATCTCTATATATAACAAATTAGTAGAATATTGGGAAATAATGGATCATTCTTCTATAGTATCTGCAGTTCTTGATCCACATACTAGGCTTAAAATCTTTAGTGATACAGAAGAACAAAAAAATGCTATTGATCAAACCCATTAAGTTTTTAACTGTTACCAGTCTCAATTTGAATCACTTATGCTTTGTAATAATATAAATGATCATGAATCTGAACCATACACTAATACTTGACAATTCCTTTGGCAGCTTGGTTTTCAAAATTGCCAACCATCCTATACTGCTCATAAGAATACTACTATTCAAGACCAAATAACATTACATCTACTAACTAATAATGAACTAGACAATTTTCTTTACTCTTTGCCAGATGAAAATATGAAGCCATTATTTTAGTAGAAAACCCATCAAAAAGATTATCCTATCCTATCATTAGTTGCCCGTGATTACCTTTCTATACAAGCAACAAGTGTTGTATACGAGCAGGCTTTCTCTATCGCAAGTTAGACAATTTGAAAAACACAAAATTGGCTTCATTCAGAAACATTAAGAGCTTGCTTATGCGTAAAAAGTTAGATTAGCAATCAAATAGGATAATTATAAATATTAATTAAATGCTTAAGGTTTTTTATATTAAAATATTAGTATTTTATTATATATATATACTTATTATATATAAATAAATATACTTTTAAATTTCAAATAAATTTATACTTAGCTAAGTGTTGAAATTAGTTCTAATAGTACTAAGTTCTCAAATCATTATTGATAAAAGTTAATGGAACCAACAAATTCTTAAGTAATTTGTATTGTTCGTGATCTAGAATAATCAGTAGTTACATTTTAATTAAACTAAATACCAAATAATAGTAATGTCTAATCTTAAATAAAATTTATATTTTATTATAAGTTGCTTAAAATAAGAAGTATTTTATATATACAGTATACTACATTAGAATAAATAATAAGTACAAATGAATATTAATGAATATACGTATATATGTACTGTACTTTACATAATACAAAATTGAAATAGCCAATCAGAGAGCTTCAAATAAACTGGTTTATAGTTTTTATAGTTTGCAGTTTAGTTTGTGCTTCAAAGGATAGACTGGTTTTTTGAACCAGAACTAAACCAAACTGAACTATAACATTCCTAGTGTTATAGCATTAATGATTGCATATTCAATTTTGTGCCAAGTAGTTTTAATGCTTTTATTAGTATTGCTATTAAGTAAAGTATTGTGTAAGTTAAGGTTATGAGAAAGAAGGTCTGAAAATTCTGTTTATTTTTTTGGTAACATAGCCTTGTAGTTAAAAATTTTAAGACTAATATTAGTATGATGTTATGGTGGTTTGCTATATGCATTTGTAAAAGTCCAAGTAGATATAAGAATAGAGTGGTCACTAAGTATAGATGAATTACTATTATCAAGTTGATATAAAAAAAAGAATAAAATGTTAAATAAGTCAGTCTAGATATAGTCAATATAACTTTGACTAATATTGTTTGACTATATGTAATGTTTATTATCTACATATGCATCAAGATCAAACATGTTGAATTGATGTAGATAATTTTTTTTTTTTTTTTTAACATATAAGCAGTCATGCTAGTACTTTATTAAGTTTTTGGAATTACATTTGTAACTACATAAATATCTCTAATATCTAAGTCTAGTATCACCTGACCACCTTACTGATACCTAAGTGCAACCTGCCACATTACTTCGAGCAGAAGTAAGCTGCTTGTTTGACTACTTAAAGTTCATAATAGAAGGGTCTTCTCCTTTTCATGACAAGCTCCAACATTGTCTTTATTACTTCCTTCTAAACTTGCTTTCTTTTTTCTCTTATTTCTTTTTTTTCCCTTCTATTCTTTTTTGATTTGTTTTTTCTCATTTTTTTGGTTCCTTCAGCTTTCTGTCTTTTTTTCTTTTAATTTTATCTGTTATTCTAATCTTTTTCTCCTATTCGATAATTTTTTCACAACATATTCTCTATACTTGTTCATAAAATGTATTTTAGGCTGTTATTGCTACTGCATTTACAAATTGCTGTCTTGATTTTGAATTTAAGAGCTGTGCCAGTTTATCTTGTATTTTTTTTGGGATTAGACCTTTTATTAGTGCTTCTCTCATTTTGACTTCTTCTATTTCTGTTTTTCCAAAGAGCGGCATATATAACACATATGAAGGAATTTGTATCTTTTTTTTTTTTTTAATTTCTTCCATGCTGTTGCAATAGTTACCTTTTAAATTCTCTTCTAGAGGTTTTTTTGCCTCTTGCATGCTGCCAAATGTTCTTGTATTTCTTTTACTTTTTCTTGGCACACTTGGCATTCTACTGTTGTATATATATCAGGCCTTCTTCTGTTAAGTTCTTTCAAGGTTGAAAGCTTATCTATTATGCAGTTAATAAAAGCATTTCTTCTCGTACTACTTCTTTTTGTTGTGCAATGTATTCTCTTGGTTGTCTTTAGCTTTTTCCACAAATAAGTCCAATCGTAGATTGTGATTTCTGCTTCTAGCTTTAAACTTTTAACTGCTCTTGTTTCTTTCTACTTTGCTCCTATTTTTGCATTTGTTACTAATTTGCAAAGCAGTCTGGCTGGTATGTCAGTTCATCTGTTTTCCCACTCTAGGCAGTACTCTATCTCTTTACAACTGACTTTTTCAGCCTGTACAATTTTCCTACTTATTGTTTCCTTCTTCGCTAAACTATCAGCTCTATCATTCCACTTATCTTTACTATAACTTTTAACTTTAACTAGATCTATCTGAATGTTTTTTGTCTTGACCAGATCTTTAATCTTTATTATCCATATTGCATTCTTCTTTTTAATAATCTTGTTTTTATCTGCTTGTTTTAAGCTTCTGTTAATATTTCTTATTGCAGCATTACTATCAGTATGTATCTCGATCTGTTTCTCTTTCAGTATTGTTAAGATTGCTGTCCAAATTGCTACTAGCTCTGCTATCGTCAATGTTTGCCATTCTTCAAGTCCAAATGTTAGTTCTTCTTCTGGCCATTCTTGTGTTTCATCTGTTTGGCCCATCCTATGCCTATACTATTGCTAGGCATTAGCTTTTTACTGTTTTTCCTATTAGTTGTACCATTAGTATATATTATATATTTGCTCTTGTCTCTTATAATGTTTCTTTTTAGAACTTCTATTATTTCTTAACTAATATTTTCTTCTAGTTTTTGTTGTTTAATAACTTCTATCTTTAGTTCCTCTATTATTATAAGACCTTCTAGTTTGCATTTACTTATTTTTGACTTGTTTGTTTCTGTCTTGTTTGTTATTTGGTCTATTGCTATTTTGACTTGATTGGTGCTTTTACTTACTAATCTATCTGGAATTATGTGAATGTTATTACTTAATCTTGTTTATTGCTGACAACTGTTTCTTGTTCATTCTTCTTTTCTTATACATCTCTCACATCTTTTAATCTCTGTTGCTACTTTGTTTTCTTTGCCTTCCATTTGCCAGTGTTCGATTAATACTTTTTTCTTTTTCTTTTTGACCACCTTTCTCAGCTATTTGTGATCTCGTGTACCATATATTATCCATTTTTTTTTCTTTTATCTTCTGATATTTGCTTCCATTTAACTTGTATTGTCTGAGTGTTTTGTTCATTGGTTTTAAAGCATCTTTGCACTATTCTGCTTTCTGGGCTGTTGAGCACTTTTAATTCAATTGCTTTGAACTATTCTGCTTTTTTTTCTTTACTCGATTGGTCTTGATAGCTTTTTAATTGCTGCCATGTAATTAGTTTTTCTCCTCTAGTATCAAGTAATTGATT
>CAJVQA010009376.1:0-12130 GCA_910591915.1 Cetraspora pellucida | reverse complement strand
AAATATAAAATATAATATAGAGCTAAAAATAAATATATACTAATATAGGAAAAAAAATAAATTCTATTACAATATAAATTTAAATAAAGAACAATTTTATTTAGTTTTTTTTTTTTTTTTTTTTGTATTAAACTAGCTTTTTTTGGAGCTGAGGCTTTTTATTCAGTATAGTCAAAATATAGAAACTCATGGCCAAGGCCTCAAAGGAGTCACCTTACATTAGAGAGTACAACTAGTTACACATACATTTTTGATGTCTAATTAAGTAGTCCATCAATAGTTCTACATTAGCTGCCATACCTGTAACCCAACTAGGGGTGTTGCCTATTTAAACTCTCTGTACTGCAACCCTTACTGTATCACTAGATCATCTTCACTACGTAAATCAGTCGAGAAGGCCTAGATGCTTACTCATATTCTTAGGACCCTGTACCTTATTTCATGCAGTGTATCCTCAGAAGTATTATTACTAGAGCCTTCCATGTTCCACACACAGTTAACCTAGTTTTATATAACATGCTATAGTTATCTAACACTTGCAGTTAGAACTAACCTTAAACTACTACATTACACTATTTTTACTCTTGTAAAGTTCATTCAAACCTTGGTACCTATCTTTTCAACATCTTCTCCATCATCTCCTACTAGCTGCAACTCAGAACTATCAGTCTCATTCCAGACTACCAATCCAGATGACCCAGTATAATATATCTTAGTATTCTTTTTCTCTGGCGAATCTGGCAACCTGGTTGGTTATGTGCTCTTCTACACATCTTGATGTCCAGTTTTAATCTTTGGTTCCTATGAAGGTGTTTCATGAGCTTTCATTAGTCCAACAGCACTATTGAAAGTTTATGCTACCTTTTTACTTAGGAATTTCCAAGTGGGATTGCGTCTCCTCGGTTTCTTAGTCTTCTACGTCTGGTGGTCTTATCATGGATTTGCACCGAAGTCTTATACAACATTGGTTATTAACATTCCTTTATGTATGTGTAATGTTATACTTCACATAGATGCCCTGAGCTCCCAATATCAGTAGGATCCTGACTTGGTGTACCTGGGTTATAGCCACATGAGGCCAACTGATCGACAGGAGACAGTTTCTGTATCACAGATATAATTTCCAAATTTCATCATAGGTAAAATTTGAACCTTAGACCTGCCACTTAGAAGATGACAACCCAACCACTACACTAGGATCACCATTCTTTTCAATTTTATTTAGTTTTAAAAATATATTTAAATATAAATTGTTAAAGAAAATTGAATTTTTTTTAGCAAAATTTTGATACAATTAAACATTGAGAAGAGTTAGATTTTGTATTTATAAAATAATATATAATTAATCTCTTTTGTAAATAGCAGTTTAAAGTTATTACAGTGTATAATTTAATAAAAAAAACAATAATAAAAGATACTATAAATTAAGAAAAAGTAATTTTATCTCTAATTTAACATCTTTTCTATAATTTATTAGAAAAAATTTAAGAAAATAAAGTACTTGATTATATGATAAAGCAGAAAATTACAAAAAAAGTATGCATTAGTAGCATTATAAAGCATAGCAAATAAACAATATAGATTGTAAACAGTAAAAAACAATTGTTAAAAATTCTTAAAATTGCAAAAAAGTTTTTTAAAACTAATGATATTAAAATAAATAAATCAAATTAAAATTTATAATAATGAATACAAAGGTTAAAAAAAAAAAAACTTTTAGCCAAAGCAAAATAATAAAAGAACCAAAGAACAAAATTGTAAAATTATTAGAAATTTGGCTAAATAGCAGAATAAAAGAGACATTGGTCTATAAAAAAGCAAAAAAATAGTAAATAGTTAAATAGTTAAAAATCTAAGATATAAAAAAATAATAATAAGCTAAATTACATATATAAATAATACAGTAATAATTCTTAAGCTAAAATACCTTCTGTAGCTAACAAAAATAACAAAAAAGATGATTAATAAAATATATTAACTACTAATATATTTGGCTAAACACAAATGCAATATAATAAAAACATTAAATAATTGTATAATAAAATATAAAAATTTAAAAAATTATAAACTACTAAGTTAAAAAATAATAACAAAGCAAATAAGTGATTTTTTTCAAATTTAACAAACAAAACAGTTTAAGTAAATTGATAAGACTTAGAATAGGTCAAAAATGTCAAAGGCCAAGATTAATAAAAACATATAAAACTTTGAAAGAAAACTAAAAAAAAAAAATATTAAAAGAACAATTTAGTTTGTTAAACAATAAATAAAGCAAAAAAAATAGCAAGTCTAAGAATAGTAAATAATATATTTAAGAAAAATAGATATCAAAGCAAAAAACTGTTTATAGAAAGTATTAAGTTATAATAAGAGAATAAAAGACAAAAAAATTAGATCCTATAGCTTAATAATAAAGCTGCTAATCTCTTACAAACTAGATTAATAGTTCAAATTAGGCTGAAAGCAAAAATTTTAGAATTTTAACACTGTAATCTAATAAAGAACTAAATTAAATACAAAAGTTCTAAGATATAGCATAAAAACAAATTAAGAATTTTTAGAAAAAGATTAACTCTGCAAAGTAAAAACACTATATATAATAGTGATGTTATAAAAGGTTTGGCTATACAATAGTATTGCATAAATAAGTTTTCAGAAAACAAAGCAGCACCAACATTTCTGTATCCAACTTATAATATACTTAATTAAAAGAGTAATACCAAGTAATCAAACTAAAATAATATGCAAAGTAATGCATATAGAGAAGATTTATAGCAAAGAATTAGTCTAATCAGAATTGGAACATTTTAGACAGATATTACAAAAGTACTTAATAAATATTTTTCAAAGCAGTTATACATCACAACTTAGATGATAAATATTATATCTGTACATAATAAGTTAAAATTTTAGACCTTTTTGCAATATTAAGCTAATAGTATACTAGTATATAGTTAGTGATACATCTACAAAAAGCCTGCAGATAGTATATATAATCAAGTTATAGACTAAACCAACTATAAAAATATATCTGAAAAGAGTATATGATAAACTGCAAGTTGGTAATTCAGATCTTAATAAATTCAGTTATGTCAATAGATATTAGAAAGTATATATAACTATATATATCAAACTAGTAACAAAAAGGGCAAGAAACCATCAGAGTTAACCAATTTAAAAAAAGAATAAATTACTACAGGTAGAAGATAGATGAACTGCTATTGGGCTTAAAGTAAAAGAAAAATCAGATATAATAAAATAATTTATAGCTTTTCTAGTAGTTTAATAATAATAATTAAAATATATAGTAAAGGCTGCAAAAAAGAGTATATAAAAAAATGTAGATATAATGTTATATTAGATGTTTAGAGCTAAAAGTAATCAAGTAGCATAAATGTAATATGACTATATATGTAATAGTAATACAAAAAACTAAATAAAATATAAGTTATAATTTGGTATTATAAAAAAAAAAAAAAAAAGATATAATAGAAACAAAAATATAGACAACAAGCAATAAATAGAAGTTGCTATATTTAAACCAGCTTGTAAATATAAAGGTAACAATCTGATTATATAAAAACAGTTTAAAAGTTTCTAAAAACTGTCATACAAAAAAAAACCTTAGTTTAACAAAATAGAAAAAAAGATACTAATAATACAAATAAGTAAGAAAATACATGACCACTATAAGATAAATAGCTACAATACATAGGCATTAAAAATCAAATAAACAAAAATGTCAAAAGACTAAAAAAAAAAAAATAAATCATATATAGATCAAAACACAATCTGCAATTTAGTAAAATAATCAAAAATACAAAAAAAATACTAGCAAAGCATTAGTTAATATATAAAGAAGAAAAAAAAACATTTACAAAAATAAATAAATATAAAAGTTATAAAATTAGATCAAAACAGACAATAAACAAGTATAAGAAATATATAAGACAAGACTATAGTATAAAAGTGATGTTATAGTTACTAATAGAAAAAGTAACAATAAGATTAAAACAATGTTAGAACAGATATTAAAAAATAGAATAATAGAAAAATAGAAAAATAGAAAAAAAAAAAAACTATTAGAACTAAAACAAATAAAAAAAACTAAAAATAAAGTTAATTAAAAACAAAAATTGAATAGTACAATTATAAAATATTTAAGAGAGATTCTAACAAAAAACAAAAAGAAAAACAAAAAAAAAATATTTTTTATACAGATAAAGCATTATATATAAAAAAAGAAAAAATAATACAGAAAAGATAAATATTAACTAGGTACAGTATAAGTAGAAAATGAAAGAGACTAAACAAAGAAAAAAATTGCATTAAAACTTAAAAGACAATCTTCAGCAATAATAATAGAACTGGCAACAATATGGATAGCAATTCTAATAATATCAAAAAAAAACATAAAGTGTATACAGATAGCATTATTATATTAAAAATATTAATAAAGCAATTCAAAATATAGAAAATGAAAGAACTTTAAAAATGAAGAATACAATATAAATAATGAACATTGTAGGTCTTATTAAGAGCAAAAACATTAAAATAGAAATAGTTAAAGTTAAAAACTATAGTAAATATAAGTAAAATAATAGAACAAACTTTCTTACAAAAATGAAGTAATTTGTAAAAATATAATATATGCAGAAAGATTAATTGTAATAAAATAAAGTCTTATTTAGAATATAAAAATAAGAAAATTAATATACTAGCAAGACTTTTGTATAAAATAATATTAAATATCAGAATTAATACTAGTTAAAAAAAAACAAACCCAATACTAAAAAAAATATATTACATAATTGGTAAAATTTTAAAAAGAAATGAACAAAACAAGAAAAATTCATTGTACATTAAAAAAATTTAATACAAAAAGAGCTACAGCAATCAAATGCATAATGAACAGCCTATTAATGCTTAAAGAACTAAATAAAAGAAGACTAAAAGTATAGATAACTGCAAAGTAATAAGCAGAGTATTGGATATAGTAATTGATAAAAAACCTTTAAATAAACTCTTAAATAAATAATATAAAAAAGTTATATATATAGTTAATTGTATACTTTTTCTGTAGCAGTTTTATACAGAATATATTAAAAAATCTAAGAGGTTATTTTTTAAAATAATAATAATAATAATATTTCTTTTAATTATATTTTAATTGTTCAAATCTAAGCAAGTTTTAATTATTATAATAAATTGAATTTATAAATAAATATATCTAAGTTTTTATTTTTAAATATAGTTTTTTCTATTTTGATATTTAAGTTAATTATATAGTTAGTAGTTTAATAATTAGCTCTGATTACAAGTATTAATTTTAATTATAACATTTATATAAAATTACTTTTATATATAGTAATTCTATATAGTTACTAACTTTAAAACTACTAATAAAAATATAAGTAAGAAATTACTTTAACATTAAAAAAATATATAAATAAATTTTTTTTTAGAATTTAATTGTAAATTAATAAAAATATAATAAAATTTATTATTATTATTATTATTTTTGCTTTTACTAAAGCTATTAGTTATCAGTGACTATTGTCTTTATTGTAAATTCAATTATAATTATATAATTTGTATAAAGTGATCTTTATACTATACTAACAAATAGTACACAAGTTTTCATCATATACTGAAGTGCTGTCTAAACAAACTCTAACCTTTCTGTCTGTACATCTGTCAAACCATTACATATTTTAAAATATATTACCTAACTATAAAGCTCTAAAAAGCCCTTTTGCTAACTAACTATTGATATTTAATTTTTGTTAACAAAGCTTATTCTTGTAAAGTTTATTTAGACTTTAGTACTAACTTTATAACATATTTCTAGTATTTAGCTATATCTTGCTTTAGTTCTCAAACTCCTAATTCAGATAGTCTAGAAAGACTGTAACTTGTTTTTGATATTACAAGAATCTGCTCTTTAAGATCGTTTTTCTTTAGTTTAAGACTTTAAATAATTTAATTAGTAGTACCTCTTATTAAGATTCTTGTCCACCTAATTCTTTTTACGTTGATATTTATTTTTTAGGTCTAGCCTTTACAGTAATACTATTGAATATCTGTGCTACTTCTTTACTCGGATTTTTCTAAGTAAGCTTTGGCTTCTTAGTTTTATAAATTTACATAGTTACAAAAACTTATTTTGAGTTTGTACTACTTAATGCTGGTTTGCATTTCTTTGTATAACTCCAATATTGCACAAATGCTCTATAATCTTCAGTTATACTAGTGTGACTATAGTTATAAGTATCTTATTCCAACTGATCAACAAATTGCTATTGCTGTAATACTGCTTACCTTCTGTATTACTAATATTATACTAGAAAATACACAGCATTGTGTGTCTAAAGCTAAGATGTTTAGAATTAAGCAAAAACATAATATGCATATAATTTAACAAATTTTTGCATTTGTGAATGCAAGCAAGTAAGCATACTTATTATGTGAATCAAATATGATTAGTTAATATAGACATTAGAAGTACTGTATATTATTTAATACTTAATTGCAATTATCAATAAGCTTGTGATTGACAGTCAATTAGGTATATGGAAATGAACAGACAGAATGCACATAATACTATTGATCAATAGCAGATATAAAAACAAAGTATCCTTCACTGCACTTCAGACAATAAGTAGTTTTTTAAATTTTTACTATCAGTAGGTTTTGAACTTTTAACCTACTACTTGAAGGGTTAACAACTTATTTACTTTACTAAGTTACCATATCTCTTATAATAAAATTTATTAATTTTTAATTATATATTATTATTCAAATTATATAAATCAAAAAACCAGTTTATAAATAAGTATAAATTGCAAATAACTTGTCTAAGCCTTTAATCTTAATATTTTATAAATATAGAATTTAAATATAATTTTTTTCTGTATATTCTATTTGTAAAAAGTTTAACTAAGTTTTAATAAAAATAGAGACATGAGTTTACTTTTAATATTAAAAAAAAAACCAATTTATAAACTAAGACCAAATTAAAAAATATTAAAATAATTTTATTATAAACTAAATAAACTAAATAAACCAAATTTATTTTTAAATAAACTTTCAATATTATAAAATAATATTACTTTATTATTATAAGTATTAAATTATTTTATATAAAATATACTAAATTTAAATTATATATAATACTTATTACTAATTTTGACTAAATAAAAAAATTTTTTAAATACAATCTTAAACAATAATAACATTAAATATTAAATTTATTTAAAATTTTAACTAATAATTTGAATAGATCTAGTAAAAAATAATAGTTTTTATTAATTATATTTTTTAAAAAATATTAAATTTTTTTTAAAAAAATTATTAAATATATAAAATACAATAACTTAATAAAGTAAATAAGTTATCAATTTTTTAAATAGCAGATTGTAAATTCAAAACTCATAGATAGTAAAATTTGAATTTTTTATTTATATTATAGCAATTTTTTCTAATGATTAGGTTAAGATATTTGTAATTATAATTATACTAATATAAATAACAAATTATATAATATTTATATAAATAGTTATACAAAAAAATACAAACTGACATCAAATAATACAAACTCAAAATAAATTTTTGTAATTGTAAATCTGTAAAAATTAAAGAACAAGAAACTTATTTAAAAAAATCTGAATAAAAAATAATATAAATCTTTAATAATATTACTATAAAGACTAAATTTAGAAAACAGATACTAGTATAAAATATTTGAATAAACAAAAACTTTTAAATAAAAGATATTACTAATCAGAATATCAAAATTAATAAAAGAAAAAAATATTAAACTAACTTAATATACCAATAAATTGATCATAATTTTATTAGATTATTTGAATTAAAAATTTAATAAAAAAATAAAAATATACTAAAATACTAAGAATATACTATGAAATAGATGTTAAAGTTCAAATAAACTCTACAAAAATATAGTAATTTAGTAATTAGTTTTGACTATAAGTAATAATTCAATTATAACAATTCTGAATTAGCTATAAACTAGATATATAATAGATTTTAGAAAGTTTATCTTAAAGAAAATTTTGGTTTAAGATTGAAATAAGAATCTAGATATAATCTAATAAAGTTAATATACTGAACAGATTCAAAAAGTTTAAAATAAAACATCTAAGTAAAAATGTTAAATAGAACAATTAGTAAGAAACCTTCAGATAAACTTCTTAAATAGGTAATATAAAAAGTTATCTATGTAACTAATTATATATTTTTTTTATAATAGTTCTTTACAGAACTATATTATTTAAAAATATGTTACTAAAGTCAAAAGACTGAGAATGTGATAACTTAATGAAATAAATAAGTTGTCAGCTCTCCAAGTAGTAAGTTGTAAGTTCAAAATCCACTAATAACAAAAATTTGGATAATAACCTATAAAATATACAGATAATATTATAGCAATAGCATTCTGTTAATTAGTTAAAATAAGATATCTATAACTATAATTATATTAGTATAATTGACAGGTTATAGAGCATTTGTATAATCTTGGTTATATGGAAAAATGCAAACTGATACCAGACAATGCAAACTTAAAATAAGTTCTTATGATTGTATAAATCTGTAGAACTGAAAAAAACTAGAATTCACATAAAAATTTCAAATAAAAAAGTAACATAAATCTTTGACAATACTATTATAAAGACTAGATTTAAGAAACAGATCTCAATATAAAGAATTAAATAAACAAAAACTTCAAGTAAAAAGTACTACTAATCAGGTTATTAGATTTGACTAGAAGAAAAGAATATTAGGCCAAACTTGATATACCAAAAACAGAACATAGTCTTATTAGATTATTTGGATTAAAAATCTGAAAACAAAGCAGAAATATATTATAAGTACTAGGAATATGCTATGAAGTCAGTACTGAGGTCTAGGTGAACTTTATAAGAGTAACCTTTGTTAATGTTTCTAAAAGTAAGTAGGTAACTAACAAGAGAAATCTTTTGCATCTTACTGATAGATAACATATTTTGAAATATGTAATGACCTAGGAAACAGTACAAAAAATATAAGTATCATATTGTTTAGATAGTATACTGAATATATATAAAAGATATAATGATGTTCACTTATTATTACTTGTAACACTTTTCTATTTATCACCTTCTTTTATATATCATATTCTCTTATCTGTTATATTCTCTTATCTGTCACATCCCTTATTTGTCACACTCCTTATTTGTCATACCTCTATATCATTCAAATCCATTTTAACTCAAAAATCTATATATCAAATCTATATTAAAATCTGAAGCAACTATGCTTACATCTATTAGTCAAGAACTAGACCAATATGACTTAGATTATTTCTTAGTCAAGTATGGTGATCATTTTGGTACCATGGTTAAAGAAAGTAATCTACACCAAATTAAACCTATTCAATTTGCTGTTTATTCAACTAAATGTCACAAAAGAAATAAAATCTATTACTTTAAAGCATCTCATCAACCTTCTGTTGTTTTATGTCTTTATAAAACATATCATACTCTATTTACCTCTTGTCATTATCAACTTCCTCCAAGATCTATGACTCTTCCTCCTCCTCCAACTTCTGGCTCTGCTACTCTTATGGACATAACTTCAAACCAATTCAAAAAAACTAAAGATACTATTCCTTAGTCACCTGTTACCAAAATTCCATCTTTTTTTTTTAATTATGATAGCTTATCTAAAGCTACCTACTCTACTATTACAAATCTCGATTCCAATACTGTAGCTATTAAAGCTCATACACAACATACTTATATCTGCATCATCTGTCACAAATCAAATATTCCATATGTCTTTCTCAGTAATGACAAACATTCCCTTGATTTTTTTGCCAAAATTTTATGTGGTTTTTCTGCTTACTCTGCTTGTATTCCAAATCTTAAATTGAAATTCACAACTTAAACTCAATTCCTTAACCAATAACAACATACAATGTTCTATATAGTTAAATTTGTTCTTATTAATAAAGAGAAAAAAATTGAAATTTTTAAAAAATTTCCCCAACTTCTTAAAAAGAAAAAAGCTACAAAACAAAACAAACTCAAAATTACACAACAAACACAAAAAAATCTTCTTGATTAGTCTGAAAAATTTCCTATTACTGACAAAATGAAATCATTTACTAACTTCAATACACTATTATTACAACAAATTTTTGAATTTATCAAGCTTCATCTTATTAATTTTGCACCAAGAAAAGTTACTAAACCTGCAATTACAGAGGAACTAGCCTCAAAATGGAGTTTTAAATATTTTATTAAAACTTTGGCTGAAACTCAACTCAAGTTTCTCACAGATATTATCTATTAACATAATTCAACTATTGATACATCTGTTACTATTCTATTTGATATTTTATATTCAACTTTTAAAGTCTTATTTCACAAATTTACTACTACACTTTTTACCAAACTTAATTATACTAAAATCCTTTCTTCACACAAATCTATTCCTCTATACATATTACAAAACTGTTTCCAAGTAGCAATTAATTTGGCCAAAATTCATTTGTATCTCCAAAATGAATATCAAACAATTGATCTCTCAAAATTTGTCAAAACAGTTAACATATTACCAATACGATTTTCTCTAAACTACTTTATTAGTGAAGATGCTATTAATCAACCTCTTTTCAAAATACAAAATAATGAAAAATACAATATCAATGTATCTTTCAATATCTCTAAACAAGAATTCCTTTAAACTTTTTATATCTCTTCACTTAAAAAATTTAGACCTAATCTTGAATTATGGTTTAAACCCTTCTTTGCAAATTATAAAAAACAATTTCTTAATATCAATGAAACCAAAACCTTCAACTACATTAAATATGAAATTGCCACTAAACTTGCAGAGTCATGCAAAAGCCTACTTCTATCTGACTTCAAAATTACCTCAATCGACTCTTTATGAGAACACTCTCTACTTTGTACCAAAGCTGCTCTATTTTATATCCATACCTGCTCACATAACAAAGATAATCCTTGCACCATTCTTCTTTCAGATACTGAGCATAATTTTGAAAACTTATCAACAGATTTCTTTAATAAATCATTTGAAAAATTTTCTGCCCCTCTCTCTAATAAAAACACAACTAGGTGGATTAATCCTGAACTCGATTTTACTATTTTTAACAAAGATCAAAAACATGAAGCTACCTTTCTCAATACTACACTTTTACCTTTATTTTACAAATTAGCTGATGAAGCAAAAACAGAATTCACTAAAAACAATAATACTGTAAAAAATTTCAAATGTCATGGTTTCTATTTTTACTCCTATTTTTTGCTTTTCTTAGAGCAGCTGCAGAAAATAATGAAATTAACAATCTTAATGAACATCAAGCTATTACCAAAATTACAACCAAACCAGTCAACACACATTTTCTTGCTAGAATAATTACATATTTTCATATTCTCAAACAACCAACTATTTCAATTCCAGAAATTCTTGAAATATATAAAACTTCAATTTATCTACAAGCTTAAAAACTTCTTTAAGATAAATTTAAAATCAAATTTCATGTTCTTAAAAAGTTTAAAGATGATCTTTTCTTTAACCCAAAATCTTCTAAAACCAAAACCAAAACTGATGGAAGTCTATTCTATGCTAAAACTCTTAGCCAAGATACTCCTTCATCTATTCATTCCTACAATCCTTTTTAATTGAATCTTCTGTAGTACCCATAAATGCAGCTACTGCTTTTGGAATTATGATATCCTTTATTGAACATAGGCCATTTTCAGAAGAGAATAATGTAAGTGAACAGATAGTTAAGTTTATTTATGTGGAGAACCAAGTTAATGATGGCCAGACTCAACGTACAGAGCAGACTATAGCATTCTTTGCAGCTATAAGAGCCAAGCATACAGTAAGCGAATCTATAGAAGAATCTTCTACTTTCTTGAATTCCATTTCATTATCAAATATCAAGGAAGCATCACAAGAACCAATTTATGACCCAGACTCATGCTACAATCAATGGCTAATATGTGTAAATCTATCTCTACTTCCACATCTACAAACACTCAACTCCTTTTTAAAACACATTTATTAATACAACTTTACACAATACAACAATTTT
>CAJVQA010009375.1:0-12131 GCA_910591915.1 Cetraspora pellucida | reverse complement strand
CTCCAATGTAAGGTGAGCCCTTGGTGGCATGCTGTGTCCTAATATACTTGAATAAAAACATCACAACTTCCAAGATAAAGACTTTAACTTAAAAAAAAAAAAAAAAAAGTAAAAATCTTGTATAATAGACTTTTTTATAATATTCCATATAATTTTAATTTACATAATGCATTATACATTTCAATGTCTTATACTTTTATTACTTAAATTCTACAATTTTCTTATAATTTATTATAAAATTTATAATATAAAAATTAATATTTTAAAAGATAGTAATCCTAATATAGCAGTTGAATTGTTATTTTTCAAGTGTAAATCTAGAGTTCAAATTTTATTAATAGTAAAAATTTGAAAAATAGTCCTATTTCAATAATTTGTTTGGAGTATCTGAGATTATAACTCTGTAATTCTGGTTGTATCAAAACTAATTTTAAAAGTATGCAATGTTATATAAATAAATCTAGAAAGTATATACTCTAAAAAGCTCTGTTTAAAAATCCTAAATAGAAAGATAATACAATCTTTAATAGTATTACTTGTAAAAATCTTAATTTAATAACAGAAATCTGAAGTAAATAACCTGTATAGATAATAAAAGAATCTACCAATTTGGTTATTGGTTAAATTAAGTATAAAGTCATATTATATAGAACTAATTGAATTAGTAGTATAAGAGGACTTACAAAAACATACAAGGTATTAGTAAGGTTATAAAAAGAGGTATTAGAGTTGTATAAACTCTATAAGAATATAATAATTTATATGTTACTCTAATTTCAAGTTTTGGTCTTAATATAGTAATACTAAATCAACTAAAAATTGAGTAACAAAAGGTTTTGGTAATATAATAAAATTTACTAAAAATTAGCAAGCTGTAGTAATTTTAAATACATGAATGCCAAATAGAAAATCTTTTATTTAAAAGAAAATAAAATAAACAAAAATAAACAAAAATAAAAAATAAATATATAAAAATAAAATTTAAATTTAATAACCTTCTATACACTATAAGGTACAACAATAAAATCAGCTTTTAAACTAATTTTACTGTTCAGTCTGCACAGATCAGGTATAACAAAATATTTACTCTGTACAAGGATTATTAGACTTTAAAACTTAGAAATGTCTATAAAGTATAACCAAAAAAAGAAAAGCCTTAATAATCAGACTGTAAACAGCTATATGTGGTCTTTAAATTCCAATAATATAAAGCTAGTATTTGCCAAATAACTAATTAAGAAAACTAGTTATTTACTTTATATTATTATAAGAAAAAATAAAAAAATAATATAAAGCTAATATTTGTTAAATAATTAATTAAGAAAACCAGCTTTTCACTTTATATTATTATAAGAAACAAAAAAGTAAAATAAAAGAAATAAAAATAAAATATAAAATAAAATAAAAAATAAAATAAAAAATAGTTTTTTATAAATAATATTTAAAGAATAATAGTTAAAGGTTATTTTATTAAAAAGTTTTTGGTTAAACAATTATTATAAGAAGCTTTATATATATATAAAAACAGAATTTCCAAAAACTATTAAGGACTTTTAAAAACTATTAAGAACTATCCAAAAACTGTCTTTTAAAAAGACAAAAAACCATCCTTTTTATAGCTTTTATTCTAATAATTGATTAGTTTTAGAACTACCATGTGTTATAGCATCATTTTGGACTATATAGATGTTCAAAATATAGCAGAAATTAAAAAATTCTATGTATATTTTGCCAATAATGCTTGTGCACAAATGATAAACCAATCTTGTATTTTTCTAATTTTACCAATGCTTGGTACTCCATTATACAATAACTTATATATTAACTAAAAATAAAATAAATATTATTGTATAGTCTATATGTTTATTTACAAAACACTCTATGATCATTTAGTGTTCAGAAGTCTTTTTAAAGATTTTTTCCTAAGTACAACTAAAAATAACTATAGTAGTATATAGAAATTATATAATAACATTATAGTAAATATTGTATTATAATTAATAAATATTAATTAATTATAATTAAATTAATTGTTCCATTATTTTAGAGTGTTCTGAGATACCTGGGCATCTGGAACATGACCTGGAACCTTTGGTCAGGACTAAGAGCCTGCAAATTACCTATTTTTGAAGCCTGGCCTGGCCTGCAATTAGGGTTAAAAAATTTTTTTAGGCCTGGTCCAGCCCACATTTAGGGTTACTATTTTTTTGCCAGCCCGGCCCGGCCCACATATGTTAAATTTTTTCTTCAGCCCAGCCCGACCCAGCCCAGTCCACAAAAATTTCTTATATAATTTTACAAATTTTCAGGTCTGCACTGGCCTGCAATTATAAAGTTTTGCAAATTTTTCAGCCCAGCCCAGCCCACAATTATAAAATTTTGCTTTAGGCCCAGCCCAGCCCACAAAAATTTGCAGGCCAGGCTGGGCTGCGGGATGCAACACAGGCCTCTAATCAGGACCTTTGTAATACTAAACAACTGTATTTTTAAATATTCTAACAACTATTAGCTAAAATAAAATACTATAAGAAATCTACTAATAATATAAATATTAATCTATTAAATAGGTAATTAAAACTAATAAAATAATCTATAAATTATGTAAAAATATTAATAAAAATATAAAATATAATATAAAGCTAAAAATAAATATATACTAATATAGAAAAAAAAGTAAATTCTATTATAGTAAGTTTAATATAAAGTTAAAAGATCTCTATATAAGTAAACTGCTTTAAAGATTTAGTGATTATAATATATTTGCATTAGTAAAAACTGATGCAGTTGATAAGATAAGTAGGTGAATAAATACAAAAATTAGAGTGTTTAAATAAAAGACTTCTAAACAAGTTTTAAATATGACAGTTAATATAAAACCTTTAGATAGACTACTTAAATTAAACAATAACTAATGTTGTATAAATGGCTAGTTGTACACTCCTTTTATAGTTACTCTTTGTGACTGTTGTAATATAATCACAAAGCTGAAACATACTATCAATAAAAATTTAAGTTACAAGTACTTATCTTTAATATTAAATAAAAAAAATTTAATCTTTCAAAGATTTATTTTTTTGTTAATTTGTTTTTTGTTTGCAGTACCAAGCCTATTTGTATTATTCAGAACATTCGACTTAATGTTTATTACAAGTACAACTTGTAAATATAATAAACAGAAGAATCAAAAATAAAGAATCAAAAATAGAAAAAAACCAAAAATTTTATTAAAAGAAAATTATTATAAAAAAAAAAATTACAATTGTAAACAGTAAAGTTTAAAACATATAATTTTTTAAGTTTGTAAATACAATCAACTCTCCTTAAGGCAACCTCTTTCAGTACAATATTTTCTTAAATGTAGTTTTAAATTTTAACTCAAGCTGTATACATTTGATTTTAATAAATATAATTTTTCTTAAATTGTTCTTTAAATGCAAACTGAAAAAAATCTAATTCTAATAAATTGTACTTAAAAAAAAGTTAATTGTATAAAAGACAATAAAGTCAAAATATACAAGAATGTTTTTCAAAAGAGTAATAAGAATATTAAAAAGAACAATTTGAAAACAAAAAAAATAATAACCATTATTATAAATGACCAAGATAATCTAAGTATAAAAAAATGAAAATCGAAAATAAACCTGAAGGTCTTAATGAAAGAAGCACTAGAAATAATGAATGTGATAAAGTTGAAAGAAATGCATTTAAGCCTCATCAAAATGGTAAAAATGATATGATCAAACGTTACTCTAAAAAAAGAATCGAAATTAAAAGAACTAAACAAGAAACAGCTGCTTTGTTATTAAAAGGGTTTCACGTAACTGCGTTGTGCAGCTAATTATTGACGGCATCAATTAGTCAATGATCGACATAATCGACAAGGACACGAACGAAAAAATTTTACGTATATAATGTATCTCCGCAAGTAAAAGCAACTACGTATTACATTTATTAGCTATAGTAAAAAATGAATCATAAACTCATTTTTGTAAAAATGTAGATCTATTGACGGCAGCACAATGCTCACGTGATAAATCCAGCCAGTGTTGTGCATATACCTTGTCCGTAGATTTCCCTATTTAAAAACAATTGCTTATCACAAGTTGTAAAAACTTAGAAATTTTATCAATTGAAGGATTTCTTTTTCAAACTTAATACAACTAAATAATAAAGCATGACTGTTCGCAAATAATCGCTGCCGGACACATCCTTTATTTACTTTGTATTACAAATATATTACTGTAGTAAAAATTTTGTCATTTATGAAATTAAAATTATTATATATATAACATATATATTATATATATTATACAAAATAGTGCATTGCAATGGCAAAAAAGTCCTGTGCTAAGCGCTACCGGAATTTTCTTTATTTGTTGGAACCTATAACATTAAGAAAAAAATTGCATAAAGCATTAAATTTTTTATTGTCCCAAATAACCTTAAAGTAACAATGTTTCGCCTTCAGACAATATATGATTCCGGATAGGCCAGTTTCACCATTAAGTATCGAATTCAGAAGAGGGAGACCTTAAAATCATCACACAGCATAAATTCAAAATGTATTTCATGGTAAACATACCATCTTTATTAAGAAGGAGACTTGGCAGGAGGACGAGGCACATTACGCCTATCACCACCTCTACCTCCACGTTGTGAATTCATCCCGTTGTGTGTATTGTGTGGAGCTTGACCATAATTACGTTGATAGTTGTCATAGCTCTGCCGATTGCGGTATCGGGTGTTATCGTCCTTGCGCCGTTCTTGTCGTTCTTCAACTACAACAGTTTCATTTCCAAAACCGGGAACAGAAATCTGTCTTTGCTGGAGTGCTCGTTGATATGCATCTTGAGAATGGAATTCCACAAAAGCACATGACTTTATCCAACAATCCGAATGGATAATTAGAGTAATAATAATTAAAGAAAATTAATATAAAAGTTTTGTGAAAGATACGTACCTTAGCGGGTACAACATCAAGATTTTTTACAGGCCCGAAGTTACTAAACGCGTTCCATAGTGCATCATGATCCATTCGCTCATTACCAACTTTAACATAAAGGGAAAACTCTATAAAAACGGGGGTTTTTTCATTAAGCATATCTCAATACACTTGGTTTCAATTAAAACTGCATCAGGGTGCAGTCCAAATTTTTCGAAATAGTTCTAATCCAAACACCCAACCCTAATGCTAATCAGATAAATCATTCTGGCATATGTTCGGACTGCTCCCTGCTGTCGTTTAATATTCATCACACAAATACCTCGGTTAGAATTCCGATCTCTTGGTGCCTCTCGAGCATTTGACACTTGAGGTTGCGTTCGTGTTAGAGATGCATGGATAACCCGACCTTTACTAGGTTCGGCAAGTTGTGAGGTATCCCATTTGCTACTACCACTGGCTGCCAAAGTTGCCCAGGAAGATGCTTGGGTTTTTGATGGCGATTGTGTTGGTGACGTTAGCTGTGTAGTGTTAGTAGATATCTTTGTTGTTTGTACAGTGACTTGTGTAGCTTTCTCACTTGGACCAGATTCTATTGATTTCGATTCGTTGTCCGCAAGCTCTTCTGTAACAGAATTTGGTATGTCTTCTGTTTCAGATTTTGGCAATGCAGGAACTTCTGGCACACCCACTTTCGCTGGAATGTCGGAAGTAGTTTCTTCAATTACTTTTGAATCTCGGCCTATCTCTTGAGTTGATTCATCTGCGAGGGTTCCTGTTGATAAAGTTGAAACCGAATCATCGCCATTAAATTTTTCCTCAGTTATCGAAGATACAACGTCATCAATATATGTTGATCCTTGATCTGTCTGTTGTTGTTTAACGACTTCATCAGCTTCGTCTTTCAAATAGCGAAATATGTCATCCGAAACATAATAACCCCCTGGTTGCGTGTCAAGAACAATGGTTTGAACAAATTTACGATATGCTTCGTCTTTGTTGGAAAATCGACCAGTAACTTGGACAACCACTTTGGTATCAAAATCTAAACTATCGATATTGGTAATATTTACATTCGCATCTTTCAACTGCATATCAGCTATGTTTTTTTGGATCTCCTAAAGTGTAATCAAAGATTTAAGTGAGCATTGGTAAGATGATCTCTAAAGAATTGTAAAATTGCCCGCACTAAGTAGTTCGCTGAATTTATCACAAACTGTTATTGATCTTGTGATATCTATAATATGATGTTTACAACTAATGTCATGTTATGTTTTTGAATACGAAATATTAAAAAATTCATCCAATACAAGGCCACAGCCATCTTCAAGCTAGCAATTGTAACAAAAATAAAAACCCGTCTCAATACCTGAATTCCTTTGCAAACCTTAACCTCTTCACCCTCCAAGCCGCGGATAAGTCTGGAGTTTTTTTTATAGAAAAGAAATAAATCCTCCGGTTTTTCGTTGAAATATTTGTAATACTCTCGCACGAAATTCCAACTAATTTCCTTCGCCTTCTGGTGGGAGTTATCGTTTGAAGTAGCAGACATTATGCTTCACAAGAAATCAACAACACCTTATTTTAAACAACTAAGTACTGAAAGGCTTTGTTGAAGCCGTTGAAGTATCTCGAAATTGTATATTGATATGTATTAACGTTAAAGCGTAACTAATCGGAAAGTCTATTAGTGCTCCCGTAAACTAGTTTTTTTAAAAAAAAAATATGATGACAGGTGACACTATTCCTCAAAAAACGAATCATAATTCTCCAATCTACTTAGTTTAGTGGCTGGTAAAATGCGTATTTTAATATTTGTTACGGCTGATGCTAAAATTGGATTTTGCCGTACAAAATATATTTCTCAGTATAACCCGACTGGATCAAAATTTGAAATTTCTTTATAACAATATAATAAGATTTTTTTTTTTTTACTTAGATATTTAAAATTGTTGATATAGTTATAAACAAATATGATTGGCTAGATTATTTATACCATGTTACACAGAATCTAATTTGAGCCAATCAAATCAATTTATTTTTTATTTTTTTTCTTGCTATCAATTTTAATTAAGATTTTTTTATGCTGCTTTAATAAGTGTCCAGAGACAGTTTGCCATACTGGTTGAAGTAATATCTAAATTCAGAAGTTGTATTAGACTAATCTAAAAAACTATATAAGAATAATTTTACTTTTTTTTTTAAAAAAAAAGCAAGAACTTGCTTCAGTTTATTGACATTTAACATATATAGTATATTAATAATTACATGCAGTAATATATTACTTCTAATAAAACTAAAACTTAGGTTATTTTACTTACAATCTATACTTTGCTAAACAGAATCAAAAACCTTACTTAGTCTATAATATTGTCAATAACAGTTAGAAGAATATTGTGTTTTTAAAATAATAAGATTTATTTATTAAATTTTTTTTTGTTTGATTAGTTATTGTTTCTTAATCTATTACTGTTGTATATATTGTCTACTTATTTTTGTGTTTATGTTTTGTTTTTTTTTCTTTTTAGTTTGTTTTCTATATTCTTTTTAGTTTTTTTGCTTTAAGTATTGTTATAGGTAAAAGTCTTCTTAATTTTCATACTATAATGATGATATAGTACAGGAAATCCCTTACAGATATATGTGGTGTCCAAGAGGGAAGTATAGCTTTTGTTAAATGTTGTCAAAAAACTATATCCTTTTTTGAAATAGTTCAGAAAAGGTAATGCAATACTAATAACTTTATTTTATTTCACTAAGAGAAAATAAATCTTGCTTGTAAAAATTACTTTTTTTTTTAAATATTAGCAGTAAGGTCATGTCTTTAACTTTATTGAAATTCAATTGAAGTTTTTATAAAAAAAAGCTTGCTTTTAAATTATAGATGAAGAATAAAGACTTAGACATATAATCTGTGACCTAAACCTTCTATAAAAATTACTCTAGAAGAGGAGTATCAATATAATTTATAGTTAAAAACTGTTTATTAAAGTAATAACAAAAAAGGCTATTTTTAGGTTTCTGTTCCTAAAAAATCTTAAGATGTGTTTACAATATTAAAAGAAAGAGGAGTGTCTGTTGCTTAATTACACTTAGGAAATTTAGCAAGGTTTATATATCTGTAAGCTAAGCAGCTAAGCAGTTAAGCGACTAAACAATTAAGTAACTAAGCAACCAAGTAACTAAATAATTACTAAGCAATCAGAAGGTTCTAGCAACTAATAACTAATGATTACTAAGTGACTAGTTACTAAGTTACTAAGTGGCTAAGCAACTAAATAACTAAGTAACTAAGTGATTACTAATTAACCAAAAAGTTTTTTGTTTTTTGTTTTTTTTCGATATTAAGGTAACCTTTTTGGTTTGAGCTTTTTATTAATACTTATAACAGATATATGTTTTATATAGATGTATATATAATGAACTATTAGACAAGTATACAACTGGTTACACATATAATTTTTCTATATTACCTATTTAAAGAATCTGTCTAAGGGTTCCTTACCAGTTGCCATATCTAATACCCCTGCTTAGGTGTTCCATTTAAATCCTCTGATCTAACCCTAGTATTAATTTTACCAAATCACAAACTCAGATCTATTCACTATCAACCATAAGACTATAATCTTTAGACTATTTTTATCCTCGAGATAAACCTACCAGAGCAAGCTGTATTCCCTTTTACTACTAATCTGGTTTGATGCTATGGCTGAGACCAACACTTGCAGTCAGAGTTACCTCTTAAACTGCTATTATCCTTGTAAAGTTTATCCAAATCCTGATATTCATCTTTCTAACTTCTTCATCATCATCCTCTACTAGTTGCAACTCAGAACTAACCAATTTATCAAACTTCCAATTCAGATGGCCTAGTATAGTATACTTATATATTCTTTTCCTTCAGCGATTCTGGTAGCCTGATTGGTCATATGCTTCTCTATACATCTTTGTCATCTGGTTTATCTAATTAGTTCTTATAAAGGTGTTTTATGGGCTTTCATCAGTCCAATAGCACTATCGAAAGTTTGTGATACCTCTTTACTTAGGATTTCCAAGTAAGTTTCTGTCTCTTCAGTTTCTTAGCCTTTTATGGCCAGTGGTCTTATCATGGGTTTGCCCGAAGCCTTATATGATACCAGTTTTACATTCCTCTATATACATGTACTGTGTAACATTATACTTTTCATAGATGCCCTGAGCTCCCAATATCAGGTAAGACCTGACTTGATATATCTAAAATTACAGATGCCCAAAACCCAACTGATCGACAAGAGACAGTTATCATAACACAGGTATAATTTCTAAAATTTATCATTCATAGGAATTGAACCTTAACCTGCCACTTGAAGGTTGACAACCTATCTACTTCACTAGATTGCCACACCCCTACCAGAAAGTTTTAACAACTACTAGTGATAATAATAATATAATAATAGAATAACTAATACTAAATAATAATAATAATAAAATAATAATAACTAATAATAATAAAATAATAATTGTTCTATAACATTTCTGTTTTCTTTAAAAATTTACTTCATAAATTCTATGTTCTAATCAATTCAAGAAGTTGAATATACTCATTATCTAGCAACTTGATAATATGTATCACATTCATATACTTCAACTGCAGGCTTATTTCTTTTAATTGCAACTTAAGGACTTCGTATATTCTGAGAGCACCTTTCCAAGTATCTTTTGCTCTTCTTGTTACTTGAGTGTTTTAGATAAGGTTTTTAATCTCTGATGGGTTATTAAACTTTGATATTATTTGTTTTAGGTAATAGTAAGCTTCAATTTTTCTATTGAGATTATGTCAAGTACATTTAGGATTGGATAAGAACTTTAAGATTCAATTAACTTGTTCTTTCTATATTTCTCTGGAAAAAGAGTTGGTTATGCTTTGAGTTATTGGTTCTGGTGACTGTTTAAAATCATTTATTTTTTTAGTTAAATAGTTAGTATTATTACTTTTTTAACTCTGTAGATACAGTACTTTATTAAGTAGAGTTTCGATTAAAGAAGGTTGTATTTCTTCTAATTGTAGAAATTCATTAATATTGAATTCTATAAGGGCTTCTATTATAAGGTTTAAGTTGATAACTTTTTCTAGTTCTTTATTACTCCAAAGAATAATATTTTAAGATAATATATCTAAGTAGTTTTGAGATGCAAAGTCCTGTTTCCAAATTTAAAAAAAGTTGTTTAAAGTGATTACTATTTCTAATTGTAATTTTAAGAATTCTATTTTTAAGAAAATTTATATGATTCAAGAATATTTATATAAATTTTCAAGTATTACAATCTTTGAATAAATTGTAATATTGAAAAATTTGTATAATATTATTGTCTTTTTCTTCAGTTTTAGAAATTTCTTCCAAAAATTCCAATTATTTGATAAGAACAAAAGGTTCTCATGTTCATTTTTCATAATATTTAGCAAGCCGATCATTGTTATAGTACTTTTGCAATATTTTTCCTTTGTTATTACAAAGTTTATAAACACTATTATTTAATTTTTTTAAATAATAAAGGGTTCAGTTTTCTTATCTTCAAATTTAGCTAATCAAGAATGTTCTATATTCTTTCTAATTATCTATACTTTGTTACTTATTTTGAATGTTTCATAATGAATTTTGGCATCAAAGTATTCTTCTGTTTCTGTTGTGATTCATTGGTCTTTTTTCTTGCATTGTTTTGCAATTCAGATGGCTTGTTAATAAGCTTAAATGCTTAGTGCAATATGCTATTTTGTAAATCATACTCTGTTTCTTCATGAGGTTTGACAAGTAATAAAACTTCAATTGAAAGAACAACTTGTTATCCATATACAAGCTAAAAGAGCATATATCTAGTTGTAGCATGCTTCTTTGTTTGATTAGCAAGCAGTATAGCAAGTATATATAAGTCCTAGTTATTATTTTTTTTTACTTTAGTAAGTAATTTATATAAGGTTCAATTAAGACATTTAACCATTCTATTTGTCTATAAGTAGTATAGTAAAAAGAACTTATGCTTGATAAGAAACTTTTTATATAGAATATAAACAGTTTCATTAATAAAATTTCTTCCTTGATCAGAAAGAATAATCTTTGATGTTCCATGTTAACAAATAATTTCTTTAAAAATAAACTAAGCTAAGGTATTTGCTCTGGCATCAGGTACAGCACAGGCTTCTGGCCATCTTGTTAAATAGTCAGTAGCAACAATAATATATCGATTATTTTGTTTGGTAATTAGTAGAGGTCCTACTAAATCAATTCCAATTTATTTGAAAGCTTATCCTATTTGGATAGAATGAAGAGGTTCAATTCGTTTGCCTTTTAGTCTCTTTTGGCATTTCTAACATATTTTAACATATTCTTATACATCTTGATATATTTGGTTCCAATAATATTATTTAGCTATTTTATAGTATATAGCATCTGTTCCTAAGTGTTTTGCAGTAAAATGTTTATGCATCATATACAGAACAGGTTCTACTTTATTCTATTTGATAACATGAAGAGAGTACTGAGAGTTTTTTTTGTTTTTCTTGTTTAATAATCCTTTCTTAATAATAAAATGTCTAGCATGATGTTGTATTTGTTTAGTTTGTTCTTGTGATAGGAAGTTAGATAACTTGTCTAATTTTATATAATTATATAAATAATAATAGAGGTTCAAATTGATAAGGAAGGGTTTTGATATGAGGTCTGTGTCTGTAGTTAAGATAAAGCATCTATGTTGGAGTAAACTCTTCCTGGCTTATGAATAATTTCAAAGTTATAGAGCTGAAGTTTTAGAATTCATCTTCTTAGGCATCCTTTAGGTTTAGCAGATTGTAACTACTTAAGAGCAGAGTGGTCAGTAATTAGAATGAATTTGGCAGTTCCAAAATATTGTGAAAATATTCAATAGCCCATACAACTGCAGCATATTCGAGTTTAGTGGCACTATAATTGACTTCTCCTTTGATTAAGCTTTTACTAGTATAGGCTACAGAGTGTTCCTTTTTGTTTTTATCCAATTGACTAAGAGTAGCTTTGAATCTATGATAAGAGGCATTGGTAGCTAAGATGAATAATCTATCAAAGTCAGGATACTTTAATATAGGGGCTGTGGCCAGTCTCTGTTTCAATTCTTCAAAAGCTTTCTGTTGTAGTTTATCCTATATATAAGAAGTTTCTTTGCATAATAGCTGATTTAA